>JASDQU010309906.1:99069-112236 GCA_032191745.1 Picea mariana | reverse complement strand
TAATGTAGCGTTGATAATGCATAAAACTACAACCATGTCAAAGATACCAACTCGCATCAGATTCAGTCTACCATTAATGTGCACCAAAGAATCTGCTCCAGATCTGTTTAGATTCCAAATAAAACATGGTAGGCAAAGGGGATGCACATAGGAACAATGCCGAAATGGATCTAAGGCTGTCGTTGTTGCTTAAAATTTCAATGCCAATTTATCTCTAGCTTGGAAGATATGGCTCTAGCACGATATTTTCTGCTATTTCTCAGTGTAAAGCAATACCCAACCTCATGCTTTTGCCTTAACAAAAAACTGGTAGCCACCATTTTTGAAGCATCTAGGCTTTGAGTATCACAACGTCGAGTTGCAAGGCTCATATTTAGCGGATGGTTGAATCCTTCACGGATGAAATACTTTTCCAGTTTCCGTGCCTTTCAACATCAACATCAATGACACAATCGAGCACGACTAACATAGTGAAATTGTAGCTGACATTGGATCATCTTCATCGACGCAAAAACTTAGCTCTTTATAGCCCTATCTACATTTACCATCGCACCATTGACAACGTCCATGAAAAAAAATGACCCCTTCTGAAAACTGCGAGAAAGCTGATGCAAATATGAATACAAGTATAGTACGTGACCATCATTATAGATCTGAGAATATGAATCTCTACTGGTTATGCCAACCAACATGCAATCTCAAAARGGGAATCTGCACTGGTCACATTTACAATTCGATTGCATGCGATGCGAATTGGTTGCACATCACTGAAATATCGTGGATCAGGAACTGTGGATACGGATCCAAACTCCAATGGAATTTCCACAATCTATTGCAATTGAAATTCGTTGATCGAGGACTGCAAATCCGTTGCCTATGCTGGACCAGTTATCACGCCACTCAACCCACAAATGATTGAGAAGCACATACACAAAACTGGTAGATCCGCGGAATTTGCAAGGATTTTGGCCATGAGTATTGCAACCCTGATGCAAATACGAGATTTGCAGGACTAAATATAGGTATTCCACCAGCAATCGAATTTCATGCCACATCGAGTGGGAAGAAATGGACACATGTCGCACCTCTTCATACTATTGTAAGCTACGTTCAAAACAATCTTAATGGACTCCCGATCACTGACATTCACATCGTCTGCAATATGTCTTCCAACGAGCATACTCCCCCAAATAGCCAATCGATATTACTCGTGGATTTTTCATGGTGGCAGATCTTGATCTTTCACAGCAGCGTGATGTGGATTTCAACAATGAAATATCTTTGTAGAGAAATTTGAAGACAAATATGGCTTCATTTTTCATGTATATTTATGCTCAAAGGAAAATCCACAACATCGCTACAGTATAATTCTGACGAATTCAACAACTTTGGAGCAATATACCATCTGGTAACCATATATCCTGTCATGACATTGGTTTGTTCCATGAGCTCATCCATTATGATAATGGATAGATGGATATTCTCTGCTCATGACAGAATTTCTCTATGCAATTGCAAATCGAACCTCTGGCTACAACACCAGCTCTTAGAAGCACATGCTCAGGAAATAAGAAATCATCGACTTGATTGCATGGGATTAACTCAGGCTCAGCAGGAAGGTCGCAGCCACACATAGAGGGTCATTCATATCATATCGGTGAGACAATCACGATCTATTGATCCTTCCTCYAGGCTCCTCTGAACTGGTTGACTACCTGCCACAACACGAATTTGAGGGCCATCTTTTTCTGCCTTTTGTTCCAAACGCGCAAAATTTTCCATATGGACTCACTTGAYTCAAGGGTCGTTGGAATCATATCGAGGAGATCTTCGATCTGGCATAGTTAGTTCTAGTATTCGAGACAAAAAAAAARTTGACCATTTTCTTCATTAAGGAGGATATTTGTCCCCATGCAAATTAGAAACTTGGAAAACAACAGAATTATAGTTTGTAGAAATATCATCAACTGCTTACCCAACTGGCACCAAGCACTTTCTTCTTGTAATCGTGCTTTTACAATGGTTCACCAAGCACTTTCTTCTTGTAATCGTGCTTTTACAATGGTTGAAGGATCCTTCTTCTTCACAGGCTCTTTCATTATCTGCCTGCTGCTTGGTTTGTGGTGAATTTCGGGATGTAATTTCCAGCACTTATTCTCCCAATGGCCATTGATTTTGCAGTAACTACAAAAATTCCTTCGCTTTCCATTTAACTATGCATTCCTAACGGGAGGACTTGGAAGGTGTGGTTTCTGCTTTGTCTCACTTCCCGTGGACACATCTGTCTTCTTAACCCAAACTTTCTTCATTTGATTCTTGGCTACATCACTGTTAGAATATCTAATGCATAAATCATTTTTCTTATATTCAAGAAAAGAATTTGAATGACTTTTATAACTTCCTGCTTTATCTTTATAGCATATCTGATGAGGACTAGATTATTTGGATCCTCTATTGAAATCCAATGATGTAGAAGTGGCTCTTGCTTTAGTATTCTTTGAGCACTTTCCAATCTCTACCTTTCCATAACCCAAACCTGCAAATGGTGGTCTTTGTACCACCTCTAATGGTTGAATGACTACTTGGCCATTAATGCCAAGTCCACCTCCTTTGTATCCCATTTTAGTGAGAAGCTTCATGCCAACATTATTATCATACTGATATGAAAGTGAACATGAAAAAATACTCTCAACGCATACCTCAATTTGAGTTTGTGCATCTATGATAGAAGGCTCTTTGTCTTCCATTCATTCACAAAGTTGCAACTTAGCCAATAGATCATCCTTGGTTTTCAATTCAAGTTGCAATTCTTCAATAATTCTGTTATGGAATTCTCCATGAAGTTGAGACCTCTCTTGAATATCTTGTTTATCTTCTTCTACAACCTGCAAAAGTCTCCTCAACTCTGCATTTTCGGGTTGAATGTTGTGATTTATCTCTTCTAATTCTTGGATTCTTTCTGCTTTCTTTGCTCCTTTTTCCATGGTGATATTCACAATCTGCAAAACTGGTCAGACAGCTCTAATACCACTTGATCCGAAAATTTGGTGAGAATCTTCTTACATCCAAATTTTCAAAAATAAAGATCTTTTACTGACGAAATTGCATGTGAATAATGGCAATTTGATTAATTAACCATGCTTCATTAAGGAAATAATCACATAAAATTGTCAAAGTGTTGTGTATGTTTATAAATAAAACTCTACTTAAAACCAAGTGAGAATGCATAAAAATCACACAGCTCTTTTCTTTCTTCCCTCCCCCTTCTTGATCCCCAAGAAGGGTTTATATAAAATCTCCATCTCAGCCACATCAAGATTTTCATGGAGATAATATCTCTCAAGATCCCCTAAATTGGGATCTTGGCATATCTCAAGGGATTGATTTGAGAATATCTCTCAACCATCCATAAAGATCTCAACTCTTCTTAGGACTCTCATTGAGACTAGGGATTGAAAGCCAACATGGCTTTGCACCAAATAATCCCTTTTAAAATAATGAAAAATACATAATTATGAGAACCCTATCTCATATATTAAACATTTTACAAGTTCCATTTTTCCCCTAAATATCAACAAGACATATCTGTAGCATGTGAAGTCCAATTGACTTTATTCGAAATGCATCGGAAAGCTCAATGTGAGCTCTTTGTTGACTAGACAATGTTGGCAGTATTTGAAGCCGACTGAAAATGTGTCGACTATGAAGATCCTCCTAGATCATGGATGGTAGTGACTTCAGTAAGATGTGAAAAAGTTCTAGCTAACAATGTGCTTTCAGTTGTCATGGTTTTTTTCAATTGATTATGATGTGACAAGTGCACAGGATAGAGTTTAAGGACAAAGTACAAGTGGGGTGGACTATCCCACACTTGATGACTAGTTAATATCCTTTTGGAGGACCAAAAGGTCGTAGTGGGGAGGCATGATCCAAAATGGATCGAGGAAGGCCTAAAACTAAAATTTCTCAGAATCATACAAAACCAATGCCATTGTGTTAGGCTTGTCGCGTCGATTCCGGCCATATAATGTTTTCCAAAAATGGACACCATATGTGAAAGTTATCGCGTTATGATCGATTTCCCAAATAAGCAAAAAAGTCAACTGGTCAAAGTCAACAAGCCGTACTGCTGACATCAACAGTACGACAAGTGACATATGATGATGTTAGCAGGGACACGTGGAAACATGAGGAGGTGACACATGTCACTCATTTTTGGCATTTTTAGGGGCTCGGGACCAATAAAAAAATTGACATGTGTCACTATACGGACACGACATTTTCCACTGTACAGACGTGACATGTGGTTGTACGAAATGATAGCGTGGCCCAATGACTAGCCAACATGTGGAAGTATGGATGCTGATGTGGTAGGGTGACTGGGTAGTATAGATGTTGGCATGGCAGTTGACTGGGAAGGTGACTTGGTTGTACGGATACTGACGTGGCGGGCTCAGGGTACGACACATGGTTGTACAATAGTGACGTGGCAGGTGACTGTGCATGCTGACTGGATTGTATGGGCCAATCCAGAGGTGAAACGTGGCCCAATTAGAGGGCGCCACATGGCACTCCGGATTTATCCAATGTTGGCTGAGTAAAAAAAAACTTGTTACCTTCCGAGAATCGAACACCCAACCTATCTTCCAACCTAATGACTTCGCAATCTCCGGCGAACCGACCAGGCTACCCATAAGACTTAGCCCCTATGTGAGATTCTTGGTTTATGTGGTGAGTTGGGAGGATATTTGGGTATAATCCTTGGTCGGCGGGGAAGCTATCTCGCGACCAAAGCTATAGACCAGGAGCCAATTCAGATGTTTGGGTGTGCGAGAGGATATCTCCAGGGCACATGGCTACCATACGACTGAATTTTTAGGGGCTTGACTAGAGGACTAGGGCCAACGCCTATCCCTCGGCCATATGGAAGAACCCATATGAACAGGGGACCGGGAGAATGGGTCTCCACCCAAAATTTTTCCAATTTGGGGTTTTTACTATATTATATGGATTTTTGGTGTTTTTATGCTGATTTTAGGAGAGTTTTTCCCAAACTGAGGATCTGGAGCCCTTTTTGAGGCCATATTTTGGGGGAAAGTTGGGAGGAGATCACCAACTCAAATCCTGTATAAATAAAAGGTTTTTGATAGACCAGGAGGTGCATATTAGCAAAATGATGATGAGTTTGTGAATCTTGAAGCCATTTTTATGTAGGGAAGCCATTGAGGAAGTGAACTTTGGAGGCCAATTCCGGGAGCTACGCTCAACTTTTTTCAGTGCCGTCAGTTGTGTTGGATTCTTTAGGTCGATAAGAACACAAACATACCATTTTTTTATCCTTTTGATGTATTTCTGATGTACATTTGAATCATTGAAGAGAAATAAGAAAGCCTCCCCCACTGAGACAAAGGCCTAAAGACATAGGCAATGTTTTTGAAATCTGTTAACAACCTTGATGTTATGGTTTGTTTTTAGTTACTCTTATATTCTTATATTCATTTCTTTATGATAGCTGAAATATTCTCTCATTAAGCTCTTCTTATTTCCTTAATTCCTAAACGGTAATTGAACACATGCTTAAAACTCAACCAAGTCTTTAAAGATCATTTTCGAATCACCTTCTTACCTAGTTGTGAGGTAAAATTCTCACTCTTTCTCTCACCCTTGCTAGGTCCTTTACATATACCCTTATTTGAATGACCAAATAGAGATAGGTTTTTTTTACCACCCTTCTTGACAACCTTTAACTCCATCCAAGTCTCGTTCTAAATACAATCATCCCATAGCCTCTCAAAGTTAGGAACGTTCTCCTGAGAAGGAATACCTTTGAAAAATGGTTCCCATGAAGTTGGGAATCCATTTAGTGCCACATTCACTATCTCTTCATCTACAAAATTCTCTCTAACTACTACTTGTTGATCAAGAATCTATGTCACCTTCATAAGGTAATTGGTGACTCAGTCTAATCTGGTCATCTCTATGTATCAAAGTTTGTTCTGCAAGACCATCTTCATATTTATGTTCTCACTCTGGTAGAGAATTTTGACGGAATGAAATGTCTCCTTCATTGTATTCTTCTTGAATATATGAGGGATAAAATGATCCTTTATTGAATCCAAAATCATTTTTTTGGACTTTACTTCCTTCTTCTTGTGATATACCAATTTTTGTGGATCTATAGGTGGAGGCACATCATCCTTGGCAATATCCTAGAGATAATTCTCTTCTAGTAAGAGAGTAACCCTCTCCTTCCATGATAATAAATTTTAGGCACCATCTAATCTGTCCCCAAACATTAGGATAGCTTATTCCATCTCTAAGATCTATTGCACAAATCCCATATCTGACAATTAGTTTTGAAACTCTCTAATTGTTGGTCCTTCTTCCAAGAAATTGATTTGCCGCTACAAATCCCCAAGAATATCAACAAGAGAAATAGCTCTAATACCATGTGAAAATTTAAAGCCTAAGTGAATAAAGTCCTTATGATATTAATTAAATAAGTAAACCATTGAATTTAATCAATGTGGAAATTAAATTTAGACTATAGCATTGTTTTCGCTTGAATTTGTCAGGACCAAAATGACAACCTCATGAAAATATGACTCCTCCTTCATTTTTATAGAGGTGGTACTCCTCTTTGGCTTATGATATTCTTAATTACTTTAAGATCAAGAAATAATATAGGACCTTAAAATGGTCCAATATTTATGTTCAAAGAAAGATTAAAATGATGAAAAAATACAAGATTTATAAAAAGAGAATTCCTGAGAAAGGACCAGGAATCTCACACATTACATATTGCATAAAATAAACAAAATTTCCTCACATCCATCATAGTGAAAATAAATATTTCTGATCACACCAAAATAAAAGAAGATGGTTCGGACACATACGAGAACTTTTATAGAGTAAACACTTGTATAGCTGAAAATAAGATTATTATAGATCAATTTCAAATACTTTATACTCAAAACTCAGAGTTATAAATTATAGTCAAAATTGATCGTGAATTAGTTCTCTTGGGATTTCTCAAAAATAATAAAGTATGTTACAATGCTTTGAAATTTAAAGGCGTTTGTCCAGAGGACTGGGATTGGGGATCCTACGGACCATAAAGAAAACATATAGAAGAATATAGAAAGTAGAAGGAAGAAAGTGGGTGGATGTCGAACAACATAATCTAGTAAGAAGACAAAGAGAAAGTTATAAAGATTCAGTTATAGATTTCTATTCAAAGAAGAAGAATAACTGGATGAAAAATGATACAGAAAGAAGAATGTGATCAACATGGACTTACCATGATGGTATCTCTCTAAGTATTGAAGGCTCCAACGAGATAGGAGAACTATTCTACAATGCAATGACTCTTCTGTTTTGAATTATCTTATCAATGCACTAGGTGATGATATCCTTGCATTCAAATACTTCTAGGACACATCCCGTGAGAACTATTCCTGAGGTCCACACTTTGTTGTCATATTTGTCCAACAATTTTGAATAATACCAGTAGGAGCGGGACCAATGATAATTTTGATCTTCCCTAGCAAAGAGGTTCAAAGTATCCCCACAAAACAATTGTTTTCTCATGGATGTCCCAATAGAGTTTGCCAACTTTTCTTGAAATATCAACTTTCACAGTAAAATGAACTTGAGTTAGATTTATTTTTACAGAAAAATTAACTCAAAATAACTATTAATAGCCTCGGTAAAAACTTCATTAATTAATAGCCACTTCAACAATAAATTTTGTAGTTGGGTCCATAGGGATAATAATAAATGTGACATCGAAAAATGTGAAGGGACAAGTAATGGCAAAGAATCGGGGTTGGTGACTAGTATGAAAGGGCGGACACACAAGTAAGAACGTATGCAAGTCTGAAACTCCAAGTGTATGAAATGGATAAGTATTGAAAAGTATCAGGCATACAATGGAGAGAATGGAGGTGCATCATGTAGATTGTCAGGTTTGAAAGTCCGAAAGTCTGAGATGCAAAAACATTCTAAGTGCTAGGTGGACTTATACATGGGTCAATGAAAGCTAATACAAGTGTGAGAGTCGATGAGTCTGAATGTTCACAAACGTGAAAATCGACTAAGTATGATAGTACCTAGAAAGGGAAAAAGGAGGGAAAAAGAAAACGAGAAAAGGGAAAGTATAGAAGGCGGAAAAGAAGAGGTAATAAAAGAAGTGAGAAAAAAAGAATAAGGAGGGAAAAAGAACAAAAGGGGTTCAACAACTGGCTTCAACTGTGGGATGATAACCCCCTACGGGCTGTCAAGAATCTAGAATCTCATTACCATTTGTTTTATCCTTTTGGAAATGGATTCAAATCTATTAGTGATATACATAATAAAATGAAAACTATGTACAAAGAGAAGAGAGATTTTAAGCAAACAAATTTTTCAGGTGTCGTCCATTGACATGCAACATTGACATTTTCCCCTTCATGTCTTTAAGCATATATGAATTGAAACCCAAGATTTTATCAATTATGTATGGCCCTATCCAGAGTGCTTTAAAATTTGTGTGCATTGACGACTTCTCCTTAGCTTTGTTCCAGAGTAACACTAGCTCACCTTTTTGAAAAAAAAATATTGTTGCACTCTGATCAAAATATCTTTTGACATTTTGTTGCCTCTGAGATGTTCTATGCAAAGCTTCACTTCTTTCTTATTCCAATATCAATAATTGATTTAATCTCTTTTGCATAGGAGTAATATCTTCAACGTCCTCTATGTTAACCGCATAAGTCAAGGCATTCAGTTCAAGGTTGATTGGTATTTTTTCTTCCTTTCCGTAAACCGACATATAAGGAGGCATCCGAGTGTTTTATTTTGGAGTCATTCTGTTAGCCCACAAAGTGTCTATCAATTTCAAATGCCAATTCTTCTGATTCTGATCAATAGTTTTCTTTAAAATCTGAACGAGTGTCTTATTGGTAGATTCATCAAGACCATTCCCTTGTGGATAATTGTTCGAGGATTGTCCCATGATGATCCCATACTCTCCACAATTTTTTTTTAATTTTTATCCGATGAAAATTGAACCATTGTCGGTAATGAAATTTTCTGGAATACCAAATATTGACAATATATTATCTTTGAGAAATTTAATCAATTCTTCAGAGTCAACTCTTTTTAATTCTACCCCTTCTTTCCATTTCGTGAAATAATATGTAGCAGTGAGAATACATATATTCCCTTTACTTGATTTTGGATTTATTGGTCTAATGACGTCCAGTCCCCATTGAGAGAATGGATTCTCTACAGATATGGGTTGTAATGGCATTGCAGACCTTTTCATCTTCCCTGGAAATTTGTTTACAAGAGATTGTTGGTTGTGGAGCCTGGTTATCTTCATGATTCAGAGGTCATTGTTTCCATCTGTGTTTATACCCCATGAATACTTTACACCCTAGAAGAATGTACACTCCTCCACGTGGGGGAGTGCAGGGGGGATTACCCCCCCTGTGGGGTTCGGGGGAAAGCGGGCCCCTGGCGAGGGTTTGGGGGAAAAGCCCCCGAAGGAAAAATTTCCTTGTAAATGTATATTGTAATTTCACAATAAATCTAGATCGTGCATTATAAGGTCGCAGATCTGACGGTAGAAGTTATGTTAGTATTTTTTTTTCTCTAGAAAGAAACCCTATTTTATGAGGGAAATTTGTTGTGGCTATGTATTATTGCGAATATTGTATTCTGGGCGAGGAGACTGTGAGAGAAATAAGAGGAAGTTACAGTGGGTGTGTTGTAAGTTGTATCCCTTCATTTGTTGGATAATAATAAAGGAAGGACCTAGCAATTTCTTTGGTATATGTAGCCCACACTGGGTGAACCACTTATATCTATGTATCTATTGTATTGTGTATCTTATGTGTTTTATTTCTGCATTTGTTTTATTTTATTGCTTTGCGATCCTGTTTTTATAACAACTGGTATCAAAGTGAAAGGAAACTCGCAGGAAAATAGGGTTTCTGGTTTGAGTGGGAGAAATGGTGGAAGATGGAAAGTTTAGAGTCGATAAATTTAACGGCCAAAACTACCAGTTATGGAATATGCATATAGAACATTATTTATATCATAAGGGTCTATTCCTACCATTGGGTGGAATAGAAAAGAATTTGACGACCATGAAGGATGGAGAATGGGAGGTTCTTGACAGAAAGGAACTAGGAACGATACGACTGATCCTAGCAGCGTTGGTGGATTTCAATATTTCAAAAGAAAAGACAACGAAGGAGTTGATGGACGCATTGGCCAAACTGTATGAAAAACCCTCAGCATCCAATAAGGTATTTCTAATGAAGAGATTATTTAATATGAATATTTAATAAGGTGGGTCTATTGTATATCATTTAAATTAATTTAATACGGTTACTAATCAACTAAGTTCTGTAAAATTGGATTTTGATGATGAGGTCAAGGCTCTTCTAATATTGTTCTCATTGCCATAAAGATGGAACGACTTGGTCACGGTTGTAAGTAACTTTGTCTCTATTTCAAACACTTTAAAATTTGATGATGTTGTTGGTGTTATCCCTAGTGAGGAAATGTGATGGAAAAGCACAGGTGAGACATTAGGTAATTCGTTAAACATGGAGAACAGGGGAAGAAAAAAGGATAGGGGAAAGGTCTCGGGGAACCGCAGGAATTCTAGGAAGGGAAGATCCATATCTATATTTGGAAAGATAGAGTGTTGGAATTGTGGGAAGAAAGGGCATCTAAAGAGAGATTGCAAAGCTCCAAGAAATGAAGAGATGGACAACAGGACAAAATTCAAGAAGCAAATGTAACAGGTGATGTGTTACAAGATGATCTGATTCTTTCTATAGATAATATTTATGAGTCTTGGGTAGTAGATTCATGGGATTCATTTCATTCCACACCCCATAGGAAACATTTTCTATATTATGTTCAAGGTGATTTTGGACAGGTTCATTTGGGTGATGATGCACCATGCAAAATTGTTGGAATGAGAAAGGTAAAAATAAAGAAAATAAATGGAAACTAATGGTTGTTGAAAGAGGTAAGACATGTTCCATATCTAAGGAAAAATCTAATTTCAAAATGGAATTTGGAAAGTGAAGGTTGTATATCCATATTTATAGATAAGGTGTGGAAGGTCACCAAAGGATCATTGGTGATAGAAAAAGGAGAGAAGGTAGGTACAATATATTTTTGTACTGGTAATATTGACTCTTATATCCTTTTAGCTTCTGCAAGAGTGGATACAACATTGTGGCATCATAGGCTTGGAAACATGAGTGAGAAGGGGATGTAGATACTTCAAAAAAAAAAAAAATGTCATATCTTAAACAAATTGATTTGTATTTCTGTGAGTATTGTGTTTATGGAAAATATCAGAGAAATATATTTCTCAGAGTTGGAAAAGAAAATAAGAGTGAAAGGTTAGATCTTGTGCATACAGATGTATGGGGACCAATGCAGTTATCATCTCTTGGTGGATCTCATTTTTATGTTACTTTTATTGATGATGCAACTAGAAAAACTTTGGTTTATTGCATTCGACAAAAAAATGATGGTTTTGATACTTTTAAGAAATGGAAAGCTTTGGTTGAGAATGACAGGAAAAAGGTTGAAGTGTATCATATCATACAATGGAGGTGAATATTGCAGCAAGGAATTTGATGGTTACTATTCATACCATGGGATTTGCAGAGAGAAGACAATTCCAAGAATACCACAATAAAATGGTGTGTCAGAAAGGATGAACGGGACAATCATGGAGCATGCAAGGAGTATGAGATTGCATGTTGGTTTTCCCTTATAGTTGTGGGAATATGTTGTAGATACTATTGTTTACTTAATAAACATAGGACCTTCAAGCTCTTTGGATGGTAGAATTCCAGAGGAGGCATGGACAGGTAAAAAGGTAATCTATTCTTTTTTGAAGACTTTTGGTTGTGAATCATTTTTCCATATCGATAAAGAAAATAGAACAAAGCTTGAGGAAAAATCCAAGAAGTGTACCTTTATTGGATTCGGTGTTAATGATTTTGGTTATCTCTTATGGGATTATGAAAATAAAAAAAAAATCATTGGGAGTAGAGATGTCATATTCAATGAGAAGGTCATGTACAAAGATCATTTGCAGGGAAAGAAACAAGAAAAAAAAAACCAGAATACACAGTGCTTGATGAGATCACTGAAAAATAAATTCCAAAGGTACCATAAAATCAAAATGTACAACAACAGGATCAACAGATACCTCAAACTCCTGCAAGTGATGTTAGAATATCTACCAAGTTAAGTAGACCCCCTGAACGATACTCTCCTTCATTGTATTATTTATTATTGACTGATTCTGGTCAACTAGAATGTTATGAAGAGGAAATGCAGGTAGACACCAAAAAGAAGTGGGAGCAAGGCATGAAAGAGGATATGGATTCCTTGGTAAATAACCAAACTTGGGACTTGGTTCAATTGCCTGCAGGAAAAAGAGCACTACAAAATAAATGGGTTTACAAGTTGAAGGAAGAAGATGGAGGAAAAAAGAGGTATAAGGCTAGACTTTTTCTAAAGGGGTTTGCACAAAAGAAAGGTATAGATTTTGGTGAAATATTTTCTATTGTTGTTAAAATGACTTCAATTATGACTATTTTAAGTCTTGTGGAAGTAGAATATTTTCATCTTGAATAGTTATATGTAAAAACAACTTTTCTCCATGGGGATTTGGAGGAAGAGATTTATATGCAGCAACCATAGGGGTATGAGGTCAAAGGGAAGGCTAATTTGGTATGTAGTTTGAATAAGAGCTTGTATGGCCTAAAGAAAGCTCCAAGGAAGCAGTGTTTGAACTTTGACAGGTTTATGATAGAACAAGGTTATAGTAGATGGCATTCCGATCACTGCATTTATTTTAAAAAGATAGAAAATGGAAGCTATATTATTTTGCTATTGTATGTAGATGGCATGCTTGTTGCAGGGTGTAATATGTAGGATATAAACGTGCTCAAGAATAAATTAACTAATTCATTTGCGATGAAGGATTTGGGTGCCGCAAAGAAAATCCTTGGTATGAGAATAACAAGAGACAGGAAAAATCACAAATTGACATTGTCTCAGGGTGAGTACATAGAGAAGGTGTTGGAGAGGTTTATAATGCAGAATGAAAAACCAGTTAGTACACCTTTGGAAATCCAT
>JASDQU010309906.1:75019-90903 GCA_032191745.1 Picea mariana | reverse complement strand
CACCAAGCACTTTCTTCTTGTAATCGTGCTTTTACAATGGTTGAAGGATCCTTCTTCTTCACAGGCTCTTTCATTATCTGCCTGCTGCTTGGTTTGTGGTGAATTTCGGGATGTAATTTCCAGCACTTATTCTCCCAATGGCCATTGATTTTGCAGTAACTACAAAAATTCCTTCGCTTTCCATTTAACTATGCATTCCTAACGGGAGGACTTGGAAGGTGTGGTTTCTGCTTTGTCTCACTTCCCGTGGACACATCTGTCTTCTTAACCCAAACTTTCTTCATTTGATTCTTGGCTACATCACTGTTAGAATATCTAATGCATAAATCATTTTTCTTATATTCAAGAAAAGAATTTGAATGACTTTTATAACTTCCTGCTTTATCTTTATAGCATATCTGATGAGGACTAGATTATTTGGATCCTCTATTGAAATCCAATGATGTAGAAGTGGCTCTTGCTTTAGTATTCTTTGAGCACTTTCCAATCTCTACCTTTCCATAACCCAAACCTGCAAATGGTGGTCTTTGTACCACCTCTAATGGTTGAATGACTACTTGGCCATTAATGCCAAGTCCACCTCCTTTGTATCCCATTTTAGTGAGAAGCTTCATGCCAACATTATTATCATACTGATATGAAAGTGAACATGAAAAAATACTCTCAACGCATACCTCAATTTGAGTTTGTGCATCTATGATAGAAGGCTCTTTGTCTTCCATTCATTCACAAAGTTGCAACTTAGCCAATAGATCATCCTTGGTTTTCAATTCAAGTTGCAATTCTTCAATAATTCTGTTATGGAATTCTCCATGAAGTTGAGACCTCTCTTGAATATCTTGTTTATCTTCTTCTACAACCTGCAAAAGTCTCCTCAACTCTGCATTTTCGGGTTGAATGTTGTGATTTATCTCTTCTAATTCTTGGATTCTTTCTGCTTTCTTTGCTCCTTTTCCCATGGTGATATTCACATCTGCAAAACTGGTCAAACAACTCTGATACCACTTGATCCGAAAATGTGGTGAGAATCTTCTTACATCCAAGTTTTCGAAAATAAAGATCTTTTACTGACGAAATTGCATGTGAATAATGGCAATTTGATTAATTAACTATGCTTCATTAAGGAAATAATCACATAAAATTGTCAAAGTGTTGTGTATGTTTATAAATAAAACTCTACTTAAAACCAAGTGAGAATGCATAAAAATCACACATACAACATTGACAACAATATGATAACGGAGTTCACCAGACCCCCTGGCTACGTCTCTAGATTCATGAATCTCATGAACCTGCTTTATTGATTCTGCTTCAAAAGGGCTACATAAACAAGCCTACAACCTATTTCTCCTTTACAAAGACATCCTTTGAATCAATAAGATCTTAATAAGCTCTCCACGAGCTCTTTTCTTTCTTACCTCCTCCTTCTTGATCCCCAAGAAGGGTTTATATAACATCTCCATCTCAGCCACCTCAAGGTTTTCATGGAGATAATATCTCTCAAGATCCCCTAAATTAGGATCTTGGCATATCTCAAGGGATTGATTTGAGAATATCTCTCAACCATCCATGAAGATCTCAACTCTCCTTAGGAATCTCCTTGAGACTAGGGATTGAAAGCCAACACGGCTTTGCACCAAATAATCCCTTTAAAAATAATGAAAAATACATAATTATGAGAACCCTATCTCATATATTAAACATTTTACAAATTCCATTTTGCTCCTAAATATCAACAAGACATATCTCTATCATGTGAAGTCCAATTTACTTTATTCAAAATGCATCAGAAAGCTCAATGTGAGCTCTTTGTTGACTGGACAATGTGGGCAGTATTTGAAGCTGACTGAAAATGTGTCGACTATGAAGATCCTCCTGGATCATGGATGGTAGTGACTTCAGTAAAATGTGAAACAATTCAACTAGCTAACAATATGCTTTTAGTTGTCATGGTTGTTTTTCAATTGATTGTGATGCGACAAGTGCACAGGATAGAGTTTAAGGACAAAGTACAAGTGGGGTGGACTATCCCACACTTGATGACTGGTTAATATCCTTTTGGAGGACCAAAAGGTCGTAGTGGGGAGGCATGATCCAAAATGGATCCAAGAAAGCCTAAAACTAAAACTTCTTGGAATCATACAAAACCAATGCCATTGCGTCAAGTTTGTCGTGTCGATTCCGGCCATATAATTTTTTCCAAAAATGGACACCATATGCGAAAGTTATCGCATTATGATCGATTTCCCAAATAAGCAAAAAAGTCAACTAGTCAAAGTCAACAAGTTGTACTATTGATGTCAACAGTATGATAGGTGGCATATGATGATGTCAGTAGGGACACATGGAAACACGAGGAGGTGACACATGTCACTCATTTTTGGCATTTTCAGGGGCTCATGTGGACCAATAAAAAATTGGCATGTGTCACTATACAGACATGACATTTGCCATTGTACAGACGTGACATGTAGTACGAAATGATAGCATGGCCCAATGACCAGCCGACATGTGGCAGTATGGATGTTGACATGGTAGGGTGACTGGGTAGTATAGATGTTGGCATGGCAGTTGACTGGGAAGGTGACTTGGTTGTATAGATATTGACATGGCGAGCTCAGGGTACGACACATGGTTGTACAACAGTGACGTGGCAGGTGACATGATAGGTGACTATGCATGCTGACTAGATTGTATGGGCCAATCCAGAGGTGAAACATGGCCCAATTAGAGGGCGCCACATGGCACCCAGGATTTATCTAATGTTGGTTGGGTCCAAAAAAACTTGTTACCTTCTGAGAATCAAACACCCAACCTATCTTCCAGCCCAATGACTTCGCAACCTCCAGTGAACTGATCGGGCTACCCATAGGACTTAGCCCCTATGCAAGATTCTTGGTTTATGTGGTGATTTGGGAGGATATTTGGGTATAATCCCTGGTCGATGGGGAAACTATCTCGCGACCAAAGCTATAGACCAGAAGCCAATTCAGATGTTTGGGCGTGCGAGAGGATAGCTCCAGGGCACATGGCCACCATACGACCGAATTTTTAGGGGCTTGACCAGAGGACTAGGGCCAATGCCTATCCCTCGGCCGTATGGCAGAACCCATATGAACAGGGAATCGGGAGAATGGGGCTCCACCCAAAATTCTGCCAATTTGGGGTTTTTACTATATTATATGAATTTTTGGTGTTTTTATGATGATTTTAGGAGATTTTTTCCCAAACTGAGGATCTGGAGCCCTTTTTGAGGCCATATCTTGGGGGGAAGTTGGGCGGAGATTACCAACTCAAATCCTAGATAAATAAAAGGTTGTTGATAAACCAGGAGGTTCATATTAGCAGAATGATGATGAGTTTGTGAATCTTGAAGCCATTTTTATGTAGGGAAGCCATTGAGGAAGTGAACTTTGGAGGCCAATTTCGGGAGCTACGCTCAACCTTTTTCAGTGCCGTCAGTTGTGTTGGATTATCTAGGTTGATAAGAACACAAACATACCATTTTTTAATCCCTTTGATGCATTTTTTATGTACATTTGAATCATTGAAGAGAAATAAGAAAGCCTCCCCCACTGAGACAAAGGCCCAAAGACATAGGAAATCTTTTCGAAATCCGTTAACAACCTTGATGTTATGGTTTGTTGTTATTTACACTTATATTCTTATCTTCATTTCTTTATAATGGCTGAAATATTCTCTCATTAAGTTCTTCTTATTTCCTTAATTCCTAAATGGTAATTGAACACATGCTTAAAACTCAACCAAGTCTTTAAAGATCATTTTCAAATCACCTTCTTACCTAGTTGTGAGGTCAAATTCTCACTCTTTCCCTTACCCTTGCTAGGTCCTTTACATATACCCTTATTTGAATGATCAAATAGAGATAGGTTTTGTTTACCACCCTTCTTGGCAACCTTTAACTCCATCTAAGTCTCATTCTAAATACAGTCATCCCATAGCCTCTCAAAGTTAGGAACGTTCTCCTGAGCAGGAATACCTTTGAAAAATGGTTCCCATGAAGTTGGGAATCCATTTAGTTCCACATTCACTATCTCTTCATCTACAAACTTCTCTCTAACTATTACTTGTTTATCAAGAACCTATGTCACCTTCATAAGGTAACTGGTGACTCGGTCTAATCTGGTCATCTCTATGTATCAAAGTTTGTTTCGCAAGACCATCTTCGTATTTATGTTCTCACTCTAGTAGAGAATTTTGAGGGAATGAAATATCTCCTTCATTGTATTCTTCTTTAATATATGAGGGATAAAATGATCCTTTATGGAATCCAAAATCATTTTCTTGGACTTCACTTCCTTCTTCTTGTGATATACCAATTTTTGTGGATCTATAGGTGGAGGCACATCATCCTTGGAAATATCCTAGAGACAATTCTCTTCTAGTAAGAGAGTAACCCTCTCCTTCCATGATAATAAATTTTAGGCACCATCTAATATGTCCCCAAACATTAGGATAGCTTATTCCATCTCTGAGATCTATTGCACAAATCCCATATCTGACAATTAGTTTTGAAACTCTCTAATTGTTGGTCCTTCTTCCAAGAAATTGATTTGCCGCTACAAATCCCCATGAATATCAACAAGAGAAATAGCTCTGATACCATGTGAAAATTCAAAGCCTAGGTGAATAAAGTCCTTATGATATTAATTAAATAAGTAAACCATTGAATTTAATCAATGCGGAAATTAAATTTAGACTATAGCATTGTTTTCGCTTGAATCTGTCAGGACCGAAATGACAACCTCATGAAAATATGAATCCTCCTTTGTTTGTATAGAGGTGGTACTCCTCTTTGGCTTATGATATTCTTAATTACTTTAAGATCAAGAAATAATATAGGACCTTAAAATGGTCCAATATTTTTGTTCAAAGAAAGATTAAAATGATGAAATTTTTTTCAAGATTTATAAAAAGAGAATTCATGAGAAAGGACCAGGAATCTCACAAATTACATTTTGCAGAAAATAAACAAAATTTCCTCACATCCATCATAGTGAAAATAAATATTTTTGATCACATCAAAATAAAAGAAGATGGTTTGGACACATACGAGAACTTTTATAGAGTAAACACTTGTATAGCTGAAAAGAAGATTATTATAGATCAATTTCAAATACTTTATACTCAAAACTCAGAGTTATAAATTATAGTCAAAATTGATCGTGAATCAGTTCTCTTGGGATTTCTCAAAAATAATAAAGTATGTTACAATGCTTTGATATTTAAAGGCGTTTGTCCAAAGGACTGGGATTGGGGATCCTATGGACCATAAAGAAAACATATAGAAGAATATAGAAAGTAGAAGGAAGGAAGTGGGCGGATGTTGAACAACATAATCTAGTAAGAAGACAAAGAGAAAGTTATCAAGATTCAGTTATAGATTTCTATTCAAAGAAGAAGAATAACTGGATGAAAAATGATAAAGAAAGAAGAATGTGATCAACATGGACTTACCATGATAGTATCTCTCTAAATATTGAAGTCTCCAACGAGATAGGAGAACTATTCTACAATGAAATGACTCTTCTATTTTGAATTATCTTATCAATGCACTAGGTGACGATATCCTTGCATACAAAGACTTCTAGGACACATCCCGTGAGAACTATTCCTGAGGTCCACACTTTGTTGTCATATTTGTCCAACAATTTTGAATAATACCAGTAGGAGCGGGACCAATGATAATTTTGATCTTCTCTAGCAAAGAGGTTCAAAGTATCCCCACAAAACAATTGTTTTCTCATGGATGTCCCAACAGAGTTTGCCAACTTTTCTTGAAATATCAACTTGCATAGTAAAATGAACTTGAGTTAGATTTATTTTTACAGAAAAATTAACTCAAAATAACTATTAATAGCCTCTATAAAAACTTCATTAATTAATGGCCACTTCAACAATAAATTTTCTAGTTGGGTCCGTAGGGATAATAATAAATGTGGAATCGAAAAATGTGAAGGGACAAGTAATGGCAAAGAATCGGGGTTGGTGACTAGTATGAAAGGGCGGATACACAAGTAAGAAGGTATGCAAGTCTGAAAGTACAAGTGTATGAAATGGATAAGTATTGAAAAGTATCGAGCATACAATGGAGAGAATGGAGGTGCATCATGTAGATTGTCAGGTCTGAAAGTCTGAAGTCCTAGATGCAAAAACATTCTAAGTGCTAGGTGGACTTATACATGGGTCAATGAAAGCTAATACAAGTGCTAGAGTCCATGAGTCTAAATGTTCACGAATGTGAAAATCGATTAAGTATGATAGTACCTAGAAAGGGAAAAAGGAGGGAAAAAGAAAACGAGAAAAGGGAAAGTATAGAAGGGGGAAAAGAAGAGGTAATAAAAGAAGAAGGAAAAAAAGAATAAGGAGGGTAAAAGCACAAAAGGGGTTCAACAACTGGCTTCAACTATGGGATGATAACCCCCTGTGGGCTGTCAAGAATCTAGAATCTCATTACCATTTGTTTTATCCTTTTGGAAATGGAGTCGAATATGTTAGAGATATACAGAATAAAATGAAAACTATGTACAAAGAGAAGAGAGATTTTAAGTGAACAAACTTTTCAGGTGTCGTCCATTGACATGCAACATTAACATTTTCCCCTTCATGTCTTTAAGCGTATACGAATTGAAACCCAAGATTTTATCAATTATGTATGGCCCTATCCAGAGTGCTTTAAAATTTGTGTGCATTGACGACTTCTCCTTAGCTTTGTTCCAGAGTAACACCAACTCGCCTTTTTGAAAAAAAAATATTGTTGCACTCTGATCAAAATATATTTTGACACTTTGTTGCCTCTGAGATGTTCTATGCAAAGTTTGACTTCTTTCTTATTCCAATATCAATAATTGATTTAATCTCTTTTGAATAGGAGTAATATCTTCAACGTCCTCTATGTTAACCTCATAAGTCAAGGCATTCAGTTCAAGGTTGATTGGTATTTTTTCTTCCTTTCTGTAAACCAACATATAAGGAGGCATCCCAGTGTTTTATTTTGGAGTCATTCTGCTAGCCCACAAAGTGTCTATCAATTTCAAATGTCAATTCTTCTAATTCTGATCAATAGTTTTCTTTAAAATTTGAACGGGTGTCTTATTGGTAGATTCATCAAGACCATTCCCTTGTGGATAATAGTTCAAGGTTTGTCCCATGATGATGCCATACTCTCCACAATTTTTTTTGAATTTTGATCCGATGAAAAATGAACCATTGTCGGTAATTAAATTTTATGGAACACCAAATATTGACAATATATTATCTTTGAGAAATTTAATCAATTCTTAGAGTCAACTCTTTTTAAGTCTACCGCTTCTTTCCATTTCGTGAAATAATATGTAGCAGTGAGAATACATATATTCCCTTTACTTGATTTTGGATTTATTGGTCTAATGACGCCCAGTCCCCATTGGGAGAATGGATTCTCTACAGATATGGGTTGTAATGGCATTGCAAACCTTTTCATCTTCCCTGGAAATTGTTGATAAGAGATTGTTGGTTATGGAGCCTGGTTATCTTCATGATTCAGAGGTCATTGTTTTCATTCATGTTTATACCCCATGAATAATTTACACCCTGGAAGAATGTACACTCCTCCACGTGGGGGAGTGCAAGGGGGACTACCCCCCTTGTAGGGTCCAGGGGAAAGCCGTCCCCTGGTGGGGGTTTGGGGGCAAAGCCCCTGAAGGAAAAATTTCCTTGTAAATGTATATTGTAATTTCATAATAAATCTAGATCGTGCATTATAAGGTCACAGATTTGACGGTAGAAGTTATGTTAGTATTTTTTTCCCTAGAAAGAAACCCTATTTTATGAGGTAAATTTGTTGCGGCTATGTATTATTGCGAATATTGTATTATGAGTGAGGAGACTATGAGAGAAAGAAAAGGAAGTTACAACGGGTGTGTTGTAAGTTGTATCCCTTCATTTGTTGGATAATAATAAAGGAAGAACCTAGCGATTTCTCTGGTATATGTAGCCCACACTGGGTGAACCACTTATATCTATGTCTCTATTGTATTGTGTATCTTATGTGTTTTATTTCCACATTTTTTTTATTTTATTTCTCTACGATCCTGTTTTTCTAACAACTGGTATCAAAGTGAAAGGAAACTCGTAGGAAAATAGGGTTTCTGGTTCGAGTGGGAGAAATGGTGGAAGATATAAAGTTTAGGGTCGATAAATTTAATGGCCAAAACTACCAATTATGGAATATGCATATGGAATATTATTTATATCAGAAGGATCTATTCCTACCATTGGGTGAAATAGAAAAGAATATTACAACCATGAAGGACAAAGAATGGGAGGTTCTTGACAGAAAGGAACTAGGAACGATACGACTGAGCCTGGCAGCGTCGGTGGATTTCAATATTTCAAAAGAAAAGACAACGTAGGATTTGATGGACGCATTAGCCAAACTGTATGAAAAACCCTCAACATCCAATAAGGTATTTCTAATGAAGAGATTATTTAATATGAAGATTTAATAAGGTGGTTCTATTGTAGATCATTTAATTTAATTTAATACGGTTACTAATCAACTAAGTTCTATAAAATTGGACTTTGATGATGAGGTCAAGGCTCTTCTAATCTTGTTCTCATTGCCATAAAGATGGAATGACTCGGTCATGGTTGAAAGTAACTCTGTCTCTATTTGAAACACTTTAAAATTTGATGATGTTGTTGGTGTTATCCTTAGTGAGGAAATGTGATGGAAAAGCACAGGTGAGACATTAGGTAATTTGTTAAACATGGAGAATAGGGGAAGACAAAAAGATAGAGGAAAGGTCTCGGGGAACCGCGGGAATTCTAGGAAGGGAAGATCCAAATCTAGATTTGGAAAGATAGAGTGTTGGAATTGTGGGAAGAAAGGGCATTTGAAGAAAGACTGCAGAGCTCCAAGAAACGAAGAGATGGATAGTAGGAGAAAAATCGGGAAGCAAATGTAACAGGTAACGTGTTACAAGATGATCTGATTCTTTCTATAGATAATATTTATGAGTCTTGGGTAGTAGATTCATGGGATCCATTTCATTCCACACCCCATAGGAAACATTTTCTATATTATGTTCAAGGTGATTTTGGACAAGTTCATTTGGGTGATGATGCACCATGCAAAATTGTTGGAATGGGAAAGGTAAAAATAAAGAAAATAAATGGAAACCAATGGTTGTTGAAAGAGGTAAGACATGTTCCAGATCTAAGGAAAAATATGATTTCAAAAGGGCATTTGGCAAGTGAAGGTTGTATATCCATATTTATTGATAAGGTGTGGAAGGTCACCAAAGGATCATTGGTGATAGAAAATGGAAAGAAGGTAGGTACACTGTATTTATGTACTGGTAATATTGACTCTTATATATCTTTAGCTTCTGCAGAAGTTGATACAACATTGTGGAATCATAGGCTTGGAAACATGAGTGAGAAGGGGGTGTAGATACTTCACAAAAGAATTTTTTTGTCAGATCTTAAACAAATTCATTTGTATTTCTGTGAGCATTGTGCTTATGGAAAATATAAGAGAATCATATTTCTNGTTGTTGAAAGAGGTAAGACATGTTATAGATCTAAGGAAAAATCTAATTTCAATAGGGAAGTTGGCAAGTGAATGTTTTATATCCATATTTACATATAAGGTGTGTAAGGTCACCAAAGGATCATTGGTGATAACAAAAGAAGAGAAGGTAGGTAAATTGTATTTATGTACCGGTAATATTGACTCTTATATGTCTTTAGCTTCTACAGGAGTGGATACAACACTGTGGCATCATAGGCTTAGACAAATGAGTGAGAAGGGGATGCAAATACTTCACAAAAGAAATTTGTTTCTAGATCTTAAACAAATTGATTTGGATTTTTGTGAGCATTATGTTTATGGAAAACATAAGAGAGTCATATTTCTCAGAGTCAGAAAAGAAAATAAGAGTGAAAGGTTAGATCTTGTGCATACATATGTATGGGGACCAATTCAGGTATCATATCTTGGTGTCTCTCGCTATTATGTTACTTGTATTGATGATGCAACTAGAAAAACTTTGGTTTATTACATTCGACAAAAATATGATGTTTTTGATACTTTTAAGAAATGGAAAGATTTGGTTGAGAATGAGAAAGGAAAAAGGTTGNAGATAATGGAGGTGAATATTGCAGAAAGGATTTTGATGATTGTTGTTCATACCATGGGATTCGTAGAGAGAAGATAGTTCCAGGAACACCACAAGAAAATGGTGTGTCAGAAAGGATGAACAAGATAATCATGGAGCGTGCAAGGAGTATGAGATTGCATGCTAGTTTTCCCTTACAGTTATGGGTAGATGTTGTAGATATTGTTGTTTAATTAATAAACAAAGGACCTTCAAGCTCTTTGGATGGTAGAATTCCAGAGGAGGAATGGACAGGTAAACTATTCTTTTTTGAAGACTTTCAGTTGTGAAGCATTTGTCCATATTGATAAAGAAAATAGAACAAAGATTGAGGTAAAATCCAAGAAGTGTACCTTTATTAGATACACTGTTAATGATTTTGGTTATTGCTTATGGGATTATGAAAATCACAAAATAATTAGGAGTAGAGATGTCATATTCAATGAGAAGGTCATGTACAAATATCAGTTGTAGGGAAAGATACAAGAAAAAGAAAAACCAAAATACACAGTGCTTGATGAGATTAATGAAAAAGAAACTCAAAAGGTACCAGAAAATCAAAATGTACAACAACAGGAGCATCAGGTACCTCAAACTCTTGCAAGTGTTGTTAGAAGATCTAACAGGTTAAGTAGACCCCCTAAACAATACTTTCCTTCATTGCATTATTTATTGTTGACTGATTCCAGTGAACCAGAATGTTATGAAGAGGAAATGCAGGTAGACACTAAAAAGAATCGGTAGCAAGGAATGAAAGAGGAAACAGATTACGTGGTAAATAACCAGACTTGGGATTTGGTTCAGTTGCCTGTAGAAAAAAGAGCATTACAGATAAATGGGTTTACAAGTTGAAGGAAGAAGATGGAGGAAAAAAGCGGTACAAGGCTAGACTTGTTCTAAAGGGGTTTGAACAAAAGAAAAGTATAGATTTTGATGAAATATTTTCTCATGTCGTTAAAATGAATTCAATTGGGACTATTTTAAGTCTTGTGATAGTAGAAGATTTTCATCTTGAACAGTTAGATGTAAAAACAACTTTTCTCCATGGGGATTTGGAGGAAGAGATTTATATGTAGCAGGCACAAGTGTATGAGGTCAAAGGAAAGGAGAATTTGGTATGAAGGTTGAAGAAGATCTTGTATGGACTAAATCAAGCTCCAAGGTAGTGGTATTTGAAGTTTGACAGGTTTATGACATAACAAGGTTATAGTAGATGTCATTTTGATCACTCTGTTTATTTTAAAAGGCTAGAAAATGGAATCTATATTATCTTGCTATTGTATGTAGATGACATGCTTGTTGTAGTGTCTAATATGCAAGATATAAATGCGTTGAAGAATAAATTAGCTACATCATTTGCAATGAAGGATTTGGATGCTACGAAGAAAATCCTTGGTATGAGAATAACAAGAGACAGGAAAATCGCAAATTGACATTGTCTCAGGGTGAGTACATAGAGAAGATGTTGCAGAGGTTTAGAATGCAGAATGCAAAACCAATTAGTACACCTTTGGCCAGCCATTTCAAATTAACTAAGGAAATGTATCCCAAGACGCAGGAGGAGATAGAATACATGTCTAGGGTCCCTTATTCATCAACAATTGGCAGCTTGATGTCTGCGATGGTTTGCACAAGACCAGATATTACACATGCAGTCGGATTTGTGAGCAAGTATATGAAAAATCTAGGTAAAGAACATTGGGAGGCAGTAAAGTGGATTCTTAGGTATTTGAGAGGTACTACTACTCATGATTTTATATTTTGGAGGTTCAAACACTATTCTACAGGGATATATTGATTCATATATGGCAGGTTATAAAGATAGCAAGAAGAGCACCATAGGGTATGTTTTTACTATAGGTGGAACATCAATAAGTTGGATTTCGAAACTGGAAAAGGTTGTTGCACTTTCAACAACAGAAGCAGAGTATGTTGTTGCTACAGAGGCTAGTAAAGAATTGATTTGGTTAGAGAGGTTTATGGAGGAATTGGGAAAGAAGCAGGGGAATAACAGGTTGTACTATGACAGTGAGAGTGCCATTCATCTTGCAAATAAATAAACCTTCCATTCAAAGACTAAGCATATACATCTCATGTACCATTTCATACGATCCATCTTGGAAGATGGATATTTTAAGTTGGAAAAGATACACACTATCCAAAATCCTGTAGACATGTTAACAAAGGGAGTAACTAGGGAGAAACTGAGTTCCTTCTTAGTTTGAGCCGGTCTTCAAGCATGAAGGTGAATATGATAAATTTTCTAGGTCCAAGAAGGATCATAGTCCAATAGATACAGTAGTGATGGAGTTGTTGAGATCATTCTCTAGGTGGGAGATTGTTGGTTGTGGAGCGTGATTATCTTCCTGATTCATAGTTATTTGTTTTCATCCGTGTGTATACCCCATGAAGACTTTACACCCCGAAATAATGTACACTCCTCCACATGGGGGAGTGTAGGGGGGATTACCCCCCCTATGGGGTTCGGGGGAAAGTGGGCCCTCGAAGGAAAAATTGCCTTGTAAATGTATATTGTAGTTTCATAGTAAATCTGGACCGTTCATTTTAAGGTCGCAGATCTGACGGTAGAAGTTATGTTAGGGTTTTTTTACCTAGAAGGAAACCCTCTTTTATGTGGGAAATGTATTGCGGCTATGTATCATTGTGAATATTGTATTCTGAGAGAGGAAAATGTGAGAGAAAGAAGAGGAAGTTATAACGGGTGTGTTGTAGGTTGTATCCCTTCATTTGTTAGATAATAATAAAGGAAGGACCTGGAAAATTCTCTGGTGGACATATTATACACTGGGTGAACCACATATACCTTTGTCTCTATTGTATTGTGTATATTATGTGTTTTGTTTCCACATTTGTTTTATTTTATTGCTCTGTGATCTTGTTTTTCTAACAAGAACCACTCTTATATGAGAATTACTATATTAATAGAAGTCTCAAATTATTGATATTCCATAAGATTTTTTTTTCCACTATTCATTTTGCAGAGACTAGGATTTGTAAGGTTCTAAGGGAAAATGATTTTCAAGTGCTACAACTCTCTGATATACCTAAGGTTTCCAAGAATAGTACTTGGATAAGTATTTCACAATGCTAACTAAGGAGGATACAATGTAGCTTTATATATACTACTTGATGCCATGGTACATGAGAATAATCTCCTCGAGCATTCTTCTCAATGTACTATAGGAACAATATCACTGATAGGTTTAAGTGCACCTAGGAGGATTCCTATATTATTGCAGGTACATGGAAGATCAAATCCATAAACAAATTCTATCTAATGCAATACTAATCACCAGGTATCAACTTAAGGTGTTCAACTTGGTGAGTCCAGTTGTAGTCCTTTGATGTGTGCTTCGTAGCTACAATTTTACCCATTGAACAACAAATCCCTATGTTTAAAGGCACCAAAACATATCTCTAGCCTAAAAAAAGTATACAAAATTTGAGCACATGATGGCATATGAAATATTTTTGATACCACTTATAAAGTACATAATTAGTAAAAACAATAAATTATGAGAAATACTAGAAGAAATATAAATTGTAGAAAGTAAAATAGACGAAGAATGATATTAAACCTACAGAATATAAATCATTGTATTGTAAAGGGTGGAACTTGGTCATGGAGTTGGCTCTGCTATGCATGATGGCGACAACAATCCTTTTAGTTTAGGCGCTAGAATTGGTTCCATATCCCTTATCGTTTTCTCCTACGATAACAAAAGGTACAATATGAGGTCGTAACATGTTCACTTTCACAATGATAAAAAAGGTGATTAGGATTTGGTTGATTATAATGGTGAAGTGGGTTTCTCGAAAGAGTTGTTTTTCACAATGGAGGAATTCATACGAAGCCAGGTGGATCGATGAGTACATGACTCCATCCAAATCCAGTCATTGGATCTACATGCACATCTCGGTAAAGGATTGAAGGATCAAAGGGTGGATGAACATTAACTCCAGGCACATGAAAACTCTCACTCTGAGAGAAACAAGGCATACCAGGTTCAATATGGTGTTAATGTTCATATTCCTCCCACTTTTGATAGAATTTTCGAGAAGTATTGTGTTAAGGGTAGGGATAT
Organism: Picea mariana; assembly: GCA_032191745.1. Classification (NCBI taxonomy): domain Eukaryota; kingdom Viridiplantae; phylum Streptophyta; class Pinopsida; order Pinales; family Pinaceae; genus Picea; species Picea mariana. The sequence continues at coordinate 76,634 of JASDQU010309906.1, read as the reverse complement.
ATCTAGATCCTCCCATGAAATACCTTCTAAAACAAAAGGAGATAGTCTTGTTGTGTGAGTGCATCTCCAAAGAGGTGTAGGTGAAATATCCTCTACAATTCCGGTGAAAATTTTGATCCTGCGGTGTTGAAAAGAAAGAAAAAATTGTAAAAAATTGGTGATAGGGGATGACGTCTCCTTAGATGAGATCCATGATTTCTTGGGGAAGAAGAAATTTGGTCGTTTTTGTGGGAATATTGTTTTCTCAAAGTCGCTTAGAATCTGGGTCATTGAAAATTGGATTGAGGTCTTAGGTTACATGTTAGTATTTCACACACTTTCCCATTGATGGATATGTTTCAAATTCATGAACATGGATGATTTGAATCTAATATTCAGTTGGATTTGGGGATGGGGTCCCTCCAGATTGATTCTAAAGGAGTGGTATGTTTACTTTGATCTAGCTCGAGACCCTCTGGCCCCAACAAGAGTGTGGGAAATTTTACCAAATATCCCTTTGATCTTCTGACAAGAGGAACTGTTAAAGGTCATAGGGAAAAAATTGGAAGGTTTTGCAAATTGAAACTTGAATGGGAAACGAAGTTGGATCATTGTTAGGATTGGCTATAGATAGAGGTTGATATAAATGAAGGCTTGCAATATGAAATAGAGCTAGTGTGGAGGTTTCTCCTAGAAACAACAAATTTATTACTGGAAGGTGCCTTTTAGGTGCTTTGGGTGCCATGAGGTTGGCCACCTTCAGGTACAGTGTAAGCTTCTCCCTTCAAAATTCCCTCCCATAGAAAAGTATGGAAAAGGAAATCTCAATAAGTCAATAATCACGCGAAAGGTGATCCCTCAGGAATTGGAGGTTCTAGTAATGAAGTGGAAGCCAAAAAAGGGAGGCACTATCTGTCTCTTCCTCAAAGGATCATTGTCACATTTCTATTGGTAAGAAAAAATGTCCCTCCCTTTCTCTTTTCAATAGTTCTTTAAGATTATTTCCTCATAAGTACTCTATTTCGGAAGGTGGTGACATCTTCCCTCTCCCCCTTGTCAATCCCAAAGTTTACCCTTGTATACATTGTGGTCCTTCATCTCCCCATCCAAAATCCCTGTTACCTTCCCCCAAGAATATTTTTTCCTCCTCTTATTGTTAGGGGGTTAGACCTCTCTTTGATGTGTTGTGCCTCATGTCCTCGTCCTCCTCTAAGGAAATCTCAAAAAGAATTTCCTCCTCCAGGTCCTCTTTCAAGTTGGATTACTTTCTCAGATCAAAATTCAAAGTGGGTTTAGTAAGGGATACTAGTGGAGGCATGGCATTGGATAAAATAACAGGTGGATAGGTGAGAAGTGAGTCCTTTCTTTCCAAAGAGTAAATGAAATCTAAAAATGAGGTCATGGATGTTAGACATTCAACAATCTTCAGGGCCCTTAGAGTGGGGTTAGCCCAATCTAAGGTTTCCCAATGATAATTCTCTAACTCAATATCATAGGGGTTGGTGGCACCCGTAGAATTTTATCCCTCAAGAGACTTGTGTTGTTGAAGAATCCAAATGTAATTCTCCTTACATCGTGGAAGCCCAATTTTTTTTTATCCCTCTCAACCCAAATTTCATCTGGGATGATTGTTGAA
>JASDQU010309906.1:61265-74506 GCA_032191745.1 Picea mariana | reverse complement strand
ATTCCAAGAATACCACAATAAAATGGTGTGTCAGAGAGGATGAACGGGACAATCATGGAGTGTGAAAGGAGTATGAGATTTCATGTTGGTTTTCCCTTATAGTTGTGGGAAGATGTTGTAGATATTATTGTTTACTTAATAAACATAGGACCTTCAATCTCTTTGGATGGTAGAATTCCAGAGGAGGCATGGATAGGTAAAAAGGTAATCTATTCTTTTTTTAAGACTTTCGGTTGTGAATCATTTTTCCATATTGATAAAGAAAATAGAACAAAGCTTGAGGATAAATCCAATAAGTGTACCTTTATTGGATTCGGTGTTAATGATTTTGGTTATCTCTTATGGGATTATGAAAAAAAAAAAATCATTGGGAGTAGAGATGTCATATTCAATGAGAAGGTCATGTACAAAGATCAATTGCAGGAAAAGAAACAGGAAAAAGAAAAACCAGAATACACAGTGCTTGATGAGATCACTGAAAAATAAATTCCAAAAATACCATAAAATCAAAATGTACAACAACGAGATCAACAGGTACCTCAAACTCCTGCAAGTTTTGTTAGAAGATATACCAGGTTAAGTAGACCCCCTGAACGATACTCTCCTTCATTGTATTATTTATTGTTGACTAGTTCTGGTGAACCAGAATGTTATGAAGAGGAAATGAAGGTAGACACCAAAAAGAAGTGGGAGCAAGGCATGAAAGAGGATATGGATTCCTTGGTAAATAACCAAACTTGGGACTTGGTTCAATTGCCTACAGGAAAAAGAGCACTACAGAATAAATGGGTTTACAAGTTGAAGGAAGAAGATGGAGGAAAAAAGAGGTACAAGGCTAGACTTTTTCTAAAGGGGTTTGCGCAAAAGAAAGGTATAGATTTTGATGAAATATTTTCTTTTGTTGTTAAAATGACTTCAATTAGGACTATTTTAACTCTTGTGGAAGTAGAATATTTTCATCTTGAACAGTTAGATGTAAAAACAACTTTTCTCCATGGGGATTTGGAGGAAGAGATTTATATGCAGCAACCATAGGGGTATGAGGTCAAAGGGAAGGACAATTTGGTATGCAGTTTGAATAAGATCTTGTATGGCCTAAAGAAAGCTCCAAGGAAGTGGTGTTTGAAGTTTGACAGGTTTAGGATATAACAAGGTTATAGTAGATGGCATTCTGATCACTGTGTTTATTTTAAAAAGATAGAAAATGGAAGCTATATTATTTTTCTATTGTATGTAGATGACATGCTTGTTGCGGGGTATAATATGTAGGATATAAATGTGCTCAAGAATAAATTAGCTAATTCATTTGCGATGAAGGATTTGGGTGCCGCAAAGAAAATCCTTGGTATGAGAATAACAAGAGACAGGAAAAATCACAAATTGACATTGTCTCAGGGTGAGTACATAGAGAAGGTGTTGGAGAGGTTTATAATGCAGAATGAAAAACCAGTTAGTACACGTTTGGACATCCATTTCAAATTAACTAAGGAAATGTGTCCCAAAACACACGAGGAGATAAAATACATGTCTAAGGTCCCTTATTCATCAACAATTGGCAGTTTGATGTATGTGATGGTTTGCACAAGACCATATATTGCACATGCAGTGGGAGTTGTGAGAAGGTATATGAACAATCCAGGTAAAGAACATTGGGAGGAAATAAAGTGGATTCTCAGGTATTTGAGAGGTACTACTACTCATGCATTATGTTTCGGAGGTTTAGACATTGTTCTATAGGGATATGTTGATTCGGATATGGAAGGTGATAAAGATAGCAGGAGGAGCACCACAGGGTATGTTTTTATTATAGGTGGAATATCAGTAAGTTGGATTTCAAAACTACAAAAGGTTGTTTCACTTTCAAAAACATAACAAGATTATGTTGCTACTACAGAGGCTAGTAAATAAATGATTTGGTTATAGAGGTTTATGAAGGAATTGGGAAAGAAGCAGGAGAATAGCAAGTTGTACTGTGACAGTGAGAGCTCCATTCATATTTCAAGGAGCTTATCCTTCCATTCGAATACTAAGCATATACAAATTATGTACCATTTCATATGATCCATCTTGGAAGATATACATTTGAAGTTGGAAAAGATACACACTAGCTAGAATCCTGCAGACATGTTAACTAAGAGAGTAACCAAGGAGAAAATGAGTTCCTTCTCAGTTTCAGTTAGTCTTCAAGCATGAATATGAATATGATAAATTTTCTAGGTCCAAGAAGGACCATAGTCCAATAGATACAACAGTGGTGGAGTTGTTGAGATCAGTCTCAAATGGGAGATTGTTAGTTGTGGAGCCTGATTATCTTCTTGATTCAAAGGTCTTTGTTTTCAATCGTGTTTACACCCCATGAAGCCTTTACACACTGGAAGAATGTAGTCTCCTACACGCAAGGGAGTGCAGGGGGGGTTAGGGTAGAATTTATTTGGATCGTTCATTATAAGGTTGCATATCTGACGATATAAGTTATGTTAGGGTTTTTTTTTCCTAGAAGGCAACCCTCTTTTATGAGGGAAATGTATTGCGGCTATGTATTATTGTGAATATTGTATTCTGAGTGAGGATATTGTGAGAGAAAGAAGAGGAAGTTACAACGGGTGTGTTTTAGGCTCTATCCCTTCATTTACTAGATAATAATAAAGGAAGGACCTTGAAATTTCTCTGGTGGATGTAGCCCACACTGGGTGAACCACGTATATTTGTGTCTCTATTGTATTATGTATCTTCCGTGTTTTATTTCCGTGTTTGTTTTTTTTTATTTCTCTGCGATCCCATTTTTCTAGCAAAGATACACTTTCTCATTATAGCATATGAGTCCTTGAAAACTGACGGCCAATAAAATATGGTTCTTATTATTTTATGCATTGTAGAAGTAGGTGCAACATTCCCTCCATATATTCCTTCATGAAATTCTTGTATTAATTCTCGAGATCTCTTTTCATCAACACACCTTAATAACATGCCATCATAATTTCTTTTGAATAATATTTCAGCAATCAACACATACTAATTTCATTTCATTTTTAATTCCCTTCTTTCCTTTGGATTCATGGTGACAGGAAATTGTCTAGACTTTAAATAAAACACAATATCTTTGTACCATTCAGAGCTAGATATGGGTTTTCCAATTGAAATTGAAACTACTCCATTCAAATAATCATCATTCACAATGATCTTGCACAGTCCTTTCCCTTTAAATACTTTTAGAGGCTTAATTTCAATGTCATACTCTTGTATTTTTTCCAACCAATTTACCCATTTCCCTTCTCTCAATTTTTTATTTAAAATCATCTTAACAGGAGAAGATGGAACATATGTAATGGCATGAGAATTTAATATATAATTCTGGAATTTTTCTACTACCTTTACAAGAGACAGGGCTTGTTTCTCCAATTCTGAATATCTTAATTCATAATCATGAGAGTTTTTCTTATGAAACTGATTGGCAGTTCTTCACCCTTGGCATTTCTTTGAGCAAGGACAGATGCCACCACACTTTCTGTTGCAAATGAATACATGATGAAATATATTTGAAAATCTAGACTGTTGAGGATTGGGGATGTAGTGATTTCACTTTTGATGTGACTAAAGGCTTCATGTGTTTCTGAATTCCATTTGAACCTTTGATCATTTTTCAACAATGCATTGATTGGTATTACAATGCTTGCATAATCAGGGACAAATCTACGCACACAATTGATTTTTCCAGAAAATGACTGGACTCATTTCTTAGACGATGGAGGGTTGAGCTCATTAATATCTCTAATCCTCTGTGGGTCAATATAAATTCCTTCTTTCCACACAATATTCCCCAATAACTTGCCTTCAGTCACAACAAAAAATCATTTCTTTGTATTCAAAGAAAATCCATACAATCTACATCTCTCAAATACTTTCCTGAGATGATGAATGTGCTCATGTATTGTCTTTGAATGGACTATCAAATCATCTTGGTAGTCCTCCATGAATTTCCCTATCAAACCTTCAAATGCATGGTCCATATCCCTATGAAACGTAGCTACAACATTCTTTAAACCAAATGGCATCCGAGCATATGTGTATGTCCCCCGAGGAGTTATGAAAGTTGTCTTCAATCTATCTTCCTCTACAACCAAAACTTGATTGTATCCAAAAAAACCATCTAACATGGACATGCAAGCAGATCCAGTTACTTGTTGAAGAAGGAATTACATGTTAGGTAGGGGATAATTATATTTTACACTTGATTTATTTAGATCCCTCAAATACACACACATTCGAATCTCCTCAGTTTTTTTCTCACAACCACCAGATTTGAAATCCAGTCATAATTCCTGATGGGATATATTATTCCAGCTTTCTTCAATTTTTCCAATTCAATTTTCACCAATGGTTTCAACTTGGGATTCATCATTCTTATTTTCAGTTTGACAGGTTTTTCTCCTTCTCTTAATGGGATGATATGCTAAAATATTGTATTATCATATGCCTTTAAATCATCATAACTCCATGCGAAAACATCAAGATATTATTTGAATAGGGAAACATATTGATCAAATTCTTCGGATGTACAATCAAATACCAAGTTGATGTACTTTGGGGAATTATCAGTCCCAATGTTGACTATTCTCATTTCTTGAACCTTTCAGAACGATACCTCTTCCATGGTATTTTTGGCATGATCATCTCTTGTGAAAAGAAATTCAGATTGCAAAACATTCTTCATAACGAAGAAAATATCATTATCTCCATCTTCGTTTTCATTTACTAGAAAATTCTCTAGGTCTTCATCATTTTCAAACACTTGAAGGTACTCCTAGTTCTCAGGTACCAAAGGTCGAAATATACTTTTTACCTAAAAAGAGGTCTCACTCTGTATATCATCTGGGTTTGACAGTGAAGCAACCAATGCTAATGAATCTTCCTTCTTATTTTTATCCTTTGGATTGAAAGAAATATTAAAAGAACAAAATGTTTCGATCAATTCATTTACTCTTTTGAAATATAACTTAAGCCTTTATTTCTTAATCTGATATTCCCGAGTAACTTGATTTATTATTAATTCAAAGTCTCCAGTCACAATCAATTGTTCAATCTTCATTTCCCATGCAAGGGTCAATCCTTGAATAAAAGCCTCATTCCTACTTCATTATTTGTGCAAGAAAACTCAATTCTAATGGCATGTGGGTGTACTATTTTCTTGGGGATTTTAAGAACAATTCCAACTCCACTCCCTGAGATTGAACAAGCTCCATCGAATGGCATCTTCCAATAGCCTACAAAATAACTATCTTCATTTTTTATATCATCAATCTTCTCCATATCCAGGATGGCATAGTTTCCAATACCAACATCTATATAATCTTCCATTAACTCGTTATCTTTTTTCTTGAAAGAAAAATATCTCCTAGGTTCATGAGGAACCTTGATCATTGCTGTGTCCTTATCCAACAACATCATGCAACTTCCATCATTCATTATATAGCCTCCGATCATGGATGACTAGTCTCTTCCGAGGAAAAAACTATATGTAGGAGGAAGATCAACCACAACAATATTGAAAATTGTGATAATGTAGAGAGCGACAATAATCCAAGAATAAAAATATTTAATTTCACCATAAGTTGGAACTTGCATGGAATCAATCGCATAAATTATTTTACCCATTTCATATTATCTGGTGCATCTCATATCAAGCGCCTCCATTACTACCAAAGGAATGATATTGTTTGTCGCACTAGTATCAACTAGACAATTCTAGAGTGCAACATCATGGTTTTCTATTGAAATATAGAAGGGTGGGACTTTGCCTCTCAACTTTACTATTGATGTATTTTGACTTTGCTTTGGGTTTGCGACAATTTCTTCAATTCTTCCCATTGGCTCATCCAATGACTTCAAAATATTTCCTATCTGTTGAGGAATCTTCACCACTTATGTGAAAGAAAAGGTAATCGTCAACTTACTTATATCATCAAAAACATTATATATCATTTGAAACGGGTTTGGAATCTGATGTTGTTTCTTAAATACGATGTTGCTTATTATACCTTTATTACTCTCGTTCTCATTGTCTTTCTCTTTATCTTTGTTTTTTTTTTTTTTAGAATTATCTTTTCTTTTAGAATTATTTACAAGTGCATGTGTTTGGACAACGTTCTCTTGTGAGACATGATCATCTTTGCCTTATTCAAATATATACATGAACGTCTCACAATCATCGTCTGTACAGGTTCAAAAACTTCTTTTGGTAAATAATCACTTTCTACTTCAACTATATGTTCACTGCATGGTTCATCTAGAACCATTGCATTTGGAGTTGGTTGTCTGAAGACCCTTTGTCTTTGTTGATTATTAGCATTCTCAAACCTCACTATATTCTCTTTAGGAGGGATCCTTATTTGTTCTAGGACCAACATCCTTGGATTGGGTAGATAATTATCATTCCTTCTCAGTCTCGTTATTTCATTTTTCATTTGTCTAATAGTTCTATTCATATGTGCAATTTTGATCATTTTCTTAGTCTCCTAAGCTGCAATAGGGTCTATTTTCACATCCAATATAGTCCCTTTAAAAACTCCCCCACCAATGGTCTGATTTTAACTTGTTCGTGGCATTTTCTCATCATTCGTTTTCAAACTAGATGCTCCTTGATAATCAATATTTAGATTACCCATATTTCTTTGTACTTTTCTTAGAATAATGTCAGGGTCAGTGCCTGTTTCAATCACGATTTCCTCCATCTCGGTGGCTTTGGTCATTTCTTCATCCAGAATATCAATTTGGTAAGTTCTAATGGTGAACTTCACATTTGGTGGCATGGTGTTCTTATAGAAACCAAGTATTACTGGATCATTTGGCCTTTTATCTTCACAAATATTATTCAGAATTTTATTGAATTTGAGATTGAAATCTCGTATCCTCTCATTCTTCTTTAGACAAATTTGAGTAAAATTAGTGAGAAGAGTATGATACATGACCAGTGGAGCGAACATAGTCATGAACATGTTTTCAAGATCATCGAATGAACCAATTGATCCAGTGGGAAATGTTGTGTACCATTCATAGGATTGGCCTGACAAGGTTTGGAGAAACAACCTTACCATTACATTGCCATACTCCATAATATGGAAATCACAAACATCCAGGAGCAAATCAACATGTATTTTAGCCTCGATTGTTCCATATCTGGAAAACTCTTTCAAAGTACCTTTAGGAAGAATAGGGAGCTCATGTTGTTCACCTCATAGGCCAAGAGGAGAATCTCTTGTCCTTCTAAGATTTATGAATCTTCGCCTTGATTCATGTCTTATTTCCTCTCGTATTTCTTCATGTGGTTCTTCACGTATTTCTTCATTTCTTTCTACCATGTACAAAAGCTTCTCCTTTTCATCAAGAATATGTTTTTCACTTTCTGAAGTATGTAGTTGCTTGCTCTTTCTTATAGTGATTGGTCCTTTGTATTTTTCCAACTTCAATTCCTAACTTGTTCTCAAGCTCACCATTCATCTCTTATTTGTCTTCAGAGAATTTCTCTTTCTTCTTCTTGAACTAGTGTCTCCCAAGATATTTCTATTTCTTCTCTCGTTCAAGAAGTTATTATCACAAGATTATATAACTAATGAAGAAAACTTCGTTGACTATTCAGTTCGATCTCTAACTAGGGATGGTTGGCCTGAGGAAAAGACATATACTTTACAATATAAAACTAGAAATTGAATCTTTAAATATGTCCCCAGTATGGTCGCCAAAAATGTTTTTGCTTGAATCCCTCAGGACCGAAACGACAACCTCACGAGGATATGAATCCTCCTTCGTTTTTATAGAGGTGGTACTCCTCTTTGGCTTATGATATTATTAATTAATTTAATATCAAGAAATAATATAAGACCTTAAAATGGTCCAATCTTTATGTTCAAAGAAAGATTAAAATGATGAAAAAATACAAGATTTATAAAAAGAGAATTCCTGAGAAAGGACTAGGAATCTCACACATTACATATTGCAGAAAATAAACAAAATTTCCTCACATCCATCATAGTGAAAACAAAGATTTATGATCACACCAATATAAAAGAAGATGGTCTAGACGCATAAGAGAACTTTTATAGAGTAAACACTTGTATATCTCAAAATAAGATTATGATAGATCAATTTCAAATACTTTATACTCAAAACTTAGAGTTATAAAATACAGTCAAAATTGATCTTGAATTAGTTCTCTTGGGATTTCTCAAAAATAATAAAGTTTGTTACAATGATTTGAAATTTAAAGGCGTTTGTCCAGAGGACTGGGATTGGGGCTCCCGTGGACCATAAAGCAAACATATACAAGAATATAGAAAGTAGAAGGGAGAAAGTGGGTGGATGTCAGACAACAGAATCTAGTAAAAAGACAAAGAGAAAGTTATCAGGATTCATTTATAGATTTATATTCAAAGAAGAAGAATAAATGGATGAAAACTGATAAAGAAAGAAGAATGTGATCAACATGGACTTAATATGATGGTATCTCTGTAAATATTGAAGGTGCCAATAAGATAGAAGAACTATTCTGCAATGCAATGAATCTTCTGTTTTGAATTAGCTTATCGACGCAACAGGTGATGATATCCTTGCATTCAAAGACTTCTGGGACACATCCCGCGAGAAATATTCCTAAGGTTCACACTTTGTTGTTGTCTCTATCCATCAATTTTGAATAATACCAGTAGGAGCAGTACCAATGATAATTTTGATCTTCCCTAGAAAAGAGGTTCAAAGTATCCCCACATAAAGATTTTTTTCTCATGGTTGTCCCAACGGAGTTTGCCATCTTTTCTTGAAATATCAACTTGCACAATAAAATGAACTTGAGTTAGATTTATTTTTATGGAAAAATTAACTCAAAATAACTATTACTAGCTTCGGTAATAACATAATTAATTAACGAACACTTCAACAATAAATTTGGTATTTGGGTCCATAGGGATAATAATAAATGTGACATCAAAAAATGTGAAGCGACAAGTAATGGAAGAGAATTGGGTTTGTTGACTAGTATAAAAGGGAAGATACGCAAGTCCGAAGGTCCACAAGTTCGAAAGTCCAAGTGTATGAAATGGATAAGTATTGGAAAGTATCAGGTGGACAGTGGAGAGAATGGAGGTGCATCATGTAGATTGGCAAGTCCGAAAGTCCAAGATGAAAAAACATTTGAAGTGCTAGGAGGACTTATACAGGGGTCAACAGAAGCTAATACAAGTACGAGAGTCCAAAAACATGAAAATATACTAATTATGATAGTACCAAGAAAGATAAAAAGGAGGGAAAAAGAAAACGGGAAAAGGGAAAGTATAGAAGGAGAAAAGAAGAGGTAATAAAAGAAGCGGGAAAACAATAATGAGGGGAAAAACACAAAAATGGTCCATTAAGCATCAATCATGCAATAGATGGAAATCAAATAGTAGAAGTACAAAATATTTTCACACATACAAAAGTAATTACTCCTTCAAAATCAACTTTCCATTCCTTCAAAAAATTTACAAGGAAACCTCCACAAGCTACCACTAGACAACAATTGTATGGTTAGAAAATCACCTCAGCCTAAGATTTACATACATGGTGTACATATTGTATTTCCTAGTTGTATAATCTATCCATACAGAATATACAGTTTGCTCGTACTACTGCACAAACAGGGTCATACAAATGTATGAATTTGTTCCATATGGTTGTACAAATATGTCCTATATGGCCCTATGATGCAATCTAGATTTACCTCTACCTAAATCCCTAATCTCTTTCTATATCGGTCACTCAACCTACTCAAGTGTTCAATTGTTTCTAAACCATCTGTATTAACTTTTCTTTATACTTTTATCCGAGACCAAAACCCTAATCTATTTTTTAGATTATTCAGAGTCTAAGTCATGCATGCTTGAAATACATTTTTTTTATATTCAACAACTAAATATAAGACTTTTCAATCTTTTATTAAAGTGAAATATAAAATATTACTTTTCAAAAATAGAAAATATCTTGAACTACTTCTCGCATGTTCACATTGAACCTCGACATAAATTATTTTCCAAGCTATATTTCTCAATAGAGACTAGTTTCCTTTCCTTCACAAAATGAACCAACTCATGCTTCCTCTTTGGATATGTATGTAACACAACCAACCCCCTAAACCCTCTTAGGTTGGTGGGATTCCAAAATTCCACTTCCATTAAGCTTTAGATCTAGGGTTTACATCCTTGTTCAACCTTTGTCCCTCATAGTGCACACAAGAACTTTTTATTTGTCCTCTGCACTACATGCAACTATGAAAAATCCACAGACTTGTCACCCTTTCTCTCTCAACAATTTCTTAGCGAAATGAAACTCCATGGACTAGGGATAAGTATCCTCGATCGAATGGTGTTGACTCACCCAATTCAACCATATTGACGGTTCACGGTGAGTCTAGTTCTTTTTCCATCAGGAATGGAGGTTACACCTCCCAAATTTCATTCTTGACTGAACTTCTCTGACAAAACTGTTAGCACCAGAAGTCACACTTAGATTGCGGCAGAGGTAAGCTTGATACCCATCAGTATTTTATGTCACAGGTTGGTTATAAAAAGTTGAAATGGGTGCAATATCGAGAAAATATCATCCTAGCTCAGAAAACTAGACTAGTATGCATAAGAAGATGAGGTCTTAATTTGACTTCAGTCAGTAGGTTGTAGTAAGGGTGAGTAGGAGGAAGAATTTAGTGACAAGGATGTAAAGGTCTTTCGTGGACATAGGGTCTTCCAACAACCCAAAGAAAGAAAACTCAAACTCAAATATTCTTGATTTTAAATCATAAAGAAACTAAAAGGAATTATAATAGCACTACAATCGAACATCCATCATAATGAAGTCACAATAATTCAAGCGATTCAGTCAATCATGAACTCTTTCAGTATCAGAGTAAAACAAGATGAAGCAATAAAGTTGACTGTTATTAAATGAGAGGTCTCAAATACAGATACATAACCAGAATCCAGAGGCTTCACTAAAAAATTACAATACGGGAGCTTTTCTCTACCATCGACCATTAAAAAATATCAAACTGAGTATTTATACTCAAAGAAACTTGCTCCCTTCAGAATCACACTCTGGTCATTGCATTCAAGACTTGGAATCTACATATTCTTATGTAAAATTGCACTTGCATTCTTTTGTTAGACGCAATATCAGATCAGTATGGGCTTCACAAGAAAATCCATGGAAGGGGAACTTTCGGCTGACAGTCTGTCTTCCATGACCAGTTTTTCAATGATTTCCATTTATGTGGTGAAACGAGGTTTCAACCACCTTCCCCATTTTCATTAACTACTTTCATCAGGATCAGGGCGAGGCCTGACACCCATGAATGTTCCAGAAAATCTCAGAAATCCTTCGAGTCAATTCTGGTGCCTCGAGGTCACGCAGATCTTTCTCTGTGACCAACTCGGGTGCTTTGATCATTTGCGATAAGATCTAGCTAGCAAATGACATACACAGTTTGCAGAAAAAATGAGAGAAGAGAGAGATGAGAGAGTGAGAACAAATAATTTGAATTAAACAAATGAATGAATGATAATTTACACATGATATACTTTGTATAACTCAACTAATGTGTACTGGAGGAGAACCAATGCACCATAGTGGTGGTATAGAGTGATCTGGACACACACCGATAGTTATGGGAGTAAACTGCCACCTAGTATAAGTTAACTAGTCTCTCATTCCTCAATTAGCTAAATGAAACTAAGTGAAGTGAGGAGGAGATCAGGGAATCATGGGTAATGCCCTAGTTTGGTTATAATCCCAAGGAAAATGAGCATTATCTTGTGATGATCCCAATGTTGCATGGTGATGATATTAATGTGACATCTAGACTCCACTCAACTGATCAAATTGAAGTGTGAATTGAAGACAATATTCTCCTAGAATGTAGGAAAATGAATATTCTCCCTAAACTAAAGGAGATTGAAAAATGACTAATAAACATAGGGAAAAACTTAGGAAAAATAAATTCTAGGTGTGTGTGAAGTATCTCCAACAAAGGAATCTATGTTCTATATATCATCGATCTATCCTCCAATAGATCAACAACTCACATCATCCTAGAACTTCCCCCTCAAAATTTCACTATAACTTCACATTATTGGTTTTCCTAGAGGCTTCACCTTCCCATAGGATTTTTTCGAAGCCTAGGTCTTCGAGGAATGTTCAGGATTTGGTCTCTTCAGTCAATCACGGACTATCATTTCCTCTCGGTTTAAATAAGTATTTTCAATAGGGTTAAGGAATTGTTTATATACTTAGCAGTCCCACGGTCTTTCCAGACACATTTTTGCAAGGGTTTTAACTCAAATCCTACAAAATTTTTATTCCACTCTCCAAGAAGCAGTAACCCTACTACCTAGACAAGCAAATGATTATTTTATATCCTGCAAAATTTCCATTTCAAAGGGTAGGGAAAAACACAGGGTTATCATTCTGTAGTAGCCTTCCTTATACAATTATCACAGTTAATTCACTAATCCTTTGATGGGATATTACATCACTCCATTCAATTCATAATTAACATCCATTCATTATACTCAAACCATTAACATGAACATAATACATTTTACAACCATTAATAAACATTCCATAAACATTTCAGGTAAAACACTTATATGTTCAATAATGTTTCCAACCATCCAATTGTCTAAGGGGAAATTTGCTTCCACCCAATCATAGGCTATGTTGCAATTTTCCTTTCTACAACAAGCCACCCTCATGATAGGTCATGATACCACCAGGGGACTCTCTTAGTTGAATTTCGAGTCAAGGAATGGATCACGAAGGTTACTCTCCTTCTCTCCACTGGAAACAACAAAATTTTCCCTCTTCCCACTGAGCTCAAGGCCTCCACAAGTTTATCAAAAACCTTCCCAACTGGAATTCCTATGAAAAAAGGAGTCTCTTCTCTATTGTACATTCCCTCGGTGACCTCCTATTACTAGTTTCAGTTTCTTTCTAGTAAGCACCAAGTCACAACCCTCTTTTTCTTCAGTTTGGATATGGGTCTTATCTGTTCTAGGGTGACCACTCAATTATTGGGAAAGATTCCTATTTTATAAAGGAAAAATCCCTAATTTCCCTCTATTACTAAAATATGTATATGTGAGCTTTATCTTCTCATACGCATTACCATCTGTTTGTGAGTTTGCAACTAATATTCGGTGCAAATGTCCTATGTTCCTCTGTGTATG
>JASDQU010309906.1:45242-58460 GCA_032191745.1 Picea mariana | reverse complement strand
TGTATATGTATATGTATATGTATATGTATATGTATATGTATATGTATATGTATATGTATATGTATATGTATATGTATATGTATATGTATATGTATATGTATATGTATATGTATGTATATATCTATATACATTGAACAAGTTCAGATTCTGAGTCCATTCTCGGGAGATCTGCCCCATTTACTTGACTCACGCGATGTCTTGTTGGGATTTCCCCGAAGGCACCTCCTTCTAGGAAGATTCCCTCACTATTCCAGAGCCGGAGTGAGTTCCTTGAAAGGACTACCATTTAAGTAAATATCTAAGATTACCTCGCCCCTGTCACAGAGTTCATAGCTCGATAAGTTAAGAAGATCCTTCAGTCATGTCCCCAAGCCTAGTGATAATTACCTAAGAATCCATTGAATGATTTTATGGCATAATTCTGGAGACCTTGCACCAGTAGAAATGGTTCCCTCAGAGTTTGGTCTTTCGGTGTTTCGGCACCCAGGAAATCCAAGGGTAAGTTCCCTTATACCCGCCAATTGCGAAATCCTGAAGTATGAAACCCTGAAAAGGTCTAGCACGGATGAGATACAGTATTTCGGTGTTTCGTCACTCAGGATATCTAAGGGCAAGTTTCTTGTACTCGCCAATCCCGAAATCTCGACTTGCGAAACCCCGAAATCGCATAGCATGTCTAGAGTTTGGATGTTTCGATGTTTCAGCACCCGGGAAACACAAGGTTTAGTTCCCTTGTACTCGCCAATCGCGAAATCCTGAAGTATGAAACCCCGAAAAGGTCTAGCACAGATGAGATACGGTATTTCGGTGTTTCACCACCTGGGATATTTAAGGGAAATTTTCTTGTACTTTCCAATCCCGAAATCCCGACTTGTGAAACCCTAAAATGGCATAGCGTGTCTAGAGTTTGGACATTTCAGTGTTTCGACACCCGAGAAATCCAAGGATCAGTTCCCTTGTACTTGCCAGTCGCGAAGTCCCAACTTGCAAAACCCTGAAATGAGCTTAGCGATGAATACGGTCTTAGGAGTTTCGGCTCCCAGAAAAACCTAAGTGCGAGACCTCCTAGCTGCGCATATAATGAAACCCTAACTTGCGAAACCCAGAAATAATAATAGCGTGGATAAGTCTTGATGTCTCAGTATTTTGGCACCCGGGATATCTAGAAGCAAGTTCCTAGTACATGCCAGTCCCGAATTCCCGACTTGTGAAATCCTGATATGGCTTAGCGCATGCATATTTGGATTTCAATGTTTCGACATGCAAAAAACTGAAGGGTATGAGCCCCTCATCCTCTTCTACCGTGAAAACCCAGTACGCAAAACTCCAAAAGGTGGGATGCCAGGTTTTAATCTGAGGCATTGTTAGATGTGACAAACTGTTGGTTCCTTTTGGATTTCGGTACTTCGAGAGACAAGAGAGTAGGGGAACACATGCATCGTGATTTCCCGAATTGCAAAAGCCGGAAACACCTCTCCGGTAAGGCCTGTGGTCATAGCCAACGATCACATGGGTAAGGATAAGGGATGGTAAGGTCAGCATCAGGCCCCATAGGAATTCAGGGATTTTGTTCCTCGGTGAAAAGAAGGAAAAAGCCGAAAAATATTAGTTCCCGTAGTGGGTGTGTTACAAATTGGTATCAGAGCATGGTTACAACACATGGCCTACTTGGGCTCATGAACGGGTTGCACAAAGACTCCATTCGAAGCACTCTTAACATGAGTAACCCTCTATCTTAACCCCCCTTAATCAAAGGTCGAAGTTAAGAATGAAAAAAAAACCCCTATTGTGTGTATGCATGTGAAAAATATGAATATTGCACAGATTATGAATATATATAAATATTGACTAACAACAAGTATTTTTCTTTGGCACACAAGCGGATGATCAACCGTAGGAAATTTCAAACGTATAGAATGGTGACTCACCATGAAGTGGGGGAGGGCTCCCACAATAGAGACGAATAGTCTGATGAAAGGAGGGCGGTAGGGACCCCTCTAGATCTAGCTGAGACTATGAGGAGCCTCATGGTCGAATTCAAGAGCTGCAAGGCTGACAATGAAAGGATGATAAAAGAGCAAGAGAAGCAAATGAAAATTAATGCAGTTTTACTGCAGAGCTTATCCTACATATGAAGGCAATTGCAACATGAACTTGAGACACAGAAACATGGTAATGTTAGTGGCCACACTGAGAGGAGCACCTCAAGAAAGGTCCACCCCAGAGATAAGGGACAAGCGTCAGATGATTCTTTTGGAAAGGAAGCTGGTGACTTAGAGGGATCTTCTATTAGTAGAACTAGTTCTCATTCCTGAAGAAAATGAAAGAAGCATACGCTTTCCAAGATTCATAATCTTGAAGCGTTCAAGAAGGCCAAACCACCCTCCTTCGATGGTGAAATAAAGAAGGGAGAGGAAGTGGAGGCCTGGCTTCTTGGACTAAAGAAATATTTTAGAGTCCATGACTTCTCAGAAAACTTGAAGGCCCGAGTAGCCACCTTCAACTTGAATTGAAAGGCTTCCATTTGGTGGGAAGACATTAAGAATGTAAAAGGGATTCACGAAGAAGACCTGTCTTGGGAATGGTTTGAGAAATACTTCAGGAAGAAGTATCTATCGGAAAAATATTTCGACAAAAAGACTAAAGAATTCTATGAACTTAAACTGGGGCAACTCACCATAGAGGAATATGTCAGCAGATTCCTCGAGTTGCTAAGGTATGTACCCTACATAAAAGTAGAAAAGGAAAAGGTGCAATGATTCATCAGTGGACTACCTAAGGATTATCAGAACAAGATTGAATTTGACGAACCAAAGACCTTAGAAGATACTATCCAAAAGGCAAGATATTGTTATGAACAGCTTGGGCATTAGACAGGACCTCGCAAAGGATGGAAGTAGAAGAATAGTTTGGGATTCCATAAAAGGGGGTTTAAATCCCCAAGATTTAAGGACTATAAAAAGAACTCAAGGATGAGCTTCCCAGCCCGAAGTGTACACTAGCAGAACTTTCCCTCCTTAAGCAGAAATAAACTTTCTGGATCTGACCCAGTAAAGACTGATAACCCAAAGAGAGAACCTTTGAAATGTTGGGGTTGTGGAGAAGAGCATCTACTGAGGGATTGACCGCACCAACAACAGAACAACTGAAGAATTTACAACGTTCAAGAAGCTACCACCATTAATGATGTGGCCAGGAGTGTGCTGCAAATTTATGTAGTCTTGGATGATATCCAAGCTGACCACCAAGCTTCAGTGGTGGAAATCAAAGGTATGATCACCAACCATCCAATGTCTATTCTGATTGACCCTGGTTCAAATTTGAGTTATATAGACCCTAAGGCTATTGATAAATGTAAACTACAGCCACATAAAAATTCCAAGCCATGGTTGGTACAGTTAGCCACGGGCACCAAAAGAAGGGTAGCAGAGGTCATACCATCCTGCCAATTAATTATGGGTGAATTCCCCACCCAAGCAACCCTTAACATATTACCCCTGGGATTGTATGATCTGTTGATTGGTATGGACTGGCTAGCCACCCATAAAGCTAAACTAGACTATTACCATAAAACCTTGGAATGTGTAAGTGAAGAAGGAAGGAGAATAACCCTTCAAGTGACCCAAAAACCTGTCTCGGTGAGACAAATATCAGCCCTTCAAATGAGAAAGTATTGCAGAAAAGGATGTCCACTATATGCAATACAGGTGTTGAAAACAATTGAAGGTGACGAACCAATCCTCGAAGACCACCCCGCACTGAGAGAATACAGATATGTATTTCTGGAAGAGGTACTGGGTCTACCTCCGAGAAGGGACATGGACTTCTCAACAGAAATTGCATTAGGAGTCATGCCGGTGTCTAGGACACCCTACAGGATGAGCGCACCTGAGCTAGTTGAGCTTAAATTACAACTGAAAGAGATGATGGACAGAGGCTATATCCAGCCCTGCATGTCTCCATGGGGAGCACCAATACTGTTTGTGAAAAATAAAGACGATACCCTCCAACTGGGCATAGATTATAGACAACTCAATAAGGTAACCATAAAGAACAAGTACCCCTTACCCAGGATCAATGACTTGTTCAATCAATTGGGAGGTGCCTTTATCTTCTCGAAGATTGACTTGAGATCTAGTTATCATCAAGTCCGAATCAAGGGTGAAGACGTCCATAAAACTAACTTCAGGATGAGATATGGTCACTATGAGTTTGTGGTAGTACCATTCGGATTGACCAATGCCCCCACCACTTTTATGTGCTTGATGAACAATGTGCCTAGCAAATTCCTAGACAAATTTGTGTTGGTTTTTATTGACGACATGCTAATTTACTCCAAGAATAGAGAGGAACATGAGGAACACCTTAGGCTTGTGCTTCAAGTGATAAGAGAACATCAACTCTATGCCAAATTTAGCAAGTGTGACTTTTTCCAGAAGAAAATACATTACTTGGGCCATATCCTATTTGAAGAAGGGGTAGCAGTAGACCCTGATAAGATCGGGTCTATCATGGAATGGCCTACCCTGAAGAACATTTCGAATATCAAATCCTTTATGGGCTTGGTAGGATACTATAGGAGATTTATAAAAGGATTCTCCAAGATTGGGTGTCCAATCACTACCCTCCAGAAGAAGGGGACAAAATTCACGTGGACACAAAAATGTGAAGAAAGATTTCAGACCCCGAAACATCTACTGACCCACGCACCCATGCTGAAGATCGTCGATTCCAAAGATGACTTCCTCGTGTGCATAGACACTTGTAAGGAAGGGCTCAGAGGAGTCCTTATGCAAGGAGGAAGTGTGGTCTGCTATGAATCCTGAAAATTGAATGAGCACAAAGTCAACTATGTAACCCATGATCTAGAGCTAGCCTCCATAGTACACACCTTGAAAATGTGGAGGCATTACCTCCTGGGAAGAAAATTTGTACTTATGACAGACCACTATGGATTTCGATATCTATTTGACCAACCAAATCTCAATGCCAGACAAGCTAGGTGGATGGCCCTCCTCAGTGAGTTTGATTTTGAAATCAAACATATTAAGGGAAAGGAAAATAGGGTGGTTGATGCCCTTAGCAGAAGCATGAAAACAATTCACCTAGCAGTGGTAAGCACCTATGAGATGGATGTCAAGGAAAGACTAAAAAATGCACAAGAGATAGACACATTCTTCCATACCATGACCTCGTACCTATAGCAAGAACCCATAGGGATAAAGTATGGAGGCTACCAAATGATGGAAGGAGGTCTGCTCACTTACAGAAACAGATTGTATATCCTAGATTGTGACAACTTGAAGAGGTTCATAATGGATGAACTGCACAAAAGGCCCTATACTAGCCATCCAGGATACCAGAAGATGATCACGGCCACCAGGAAACAATTCTATTGGCCTAGATTGAAGAAATACATAGCTAAGTACTTATCCAAATGCATAGAATGTCAACAGGTAAAAGTAGAACACCGACACCCAACAAGATTATTACAACCTCTACCAATCCCAAAATGGAAATGGGAAACCATCTTCATGGATTTCATCACCAGATTACCAACCTCGACCAAACAGAATGACGTTGTCATGGTAGTGCTGGATCAATTGAGAAAGTCTTCTCATTTTATCCCCATCAAGTTAACTTGTAAGGCAATAGGCATCGCCAATGTATTCATGAAGGAGATATTTAGACTGCATGGTATGCCGAAAGAGATTGTGTCTAACAGAGAAATGAAATTTATTTCCAACTTTTGGAAATCACTGATGGCTGGTTTGGAGACCAAGTTACTATTTAGCACAACCTATCACCCTCAAACTGATGGATAGATGGAAAGGGTGAATCAAATATTAGAAGACATGCTCAGGATGCATGTAATGCATCAACCCCAAAATTGGGAAGACTACCTGCCACTAGTAGAATTCGCCTACAACAACAGCTACCAAGAATCCCTGAAGATGAGTCCTTTCGAAGCCCTCTATGGTAGGCCATGCAACACTCCAGTCAGTTGGAGTAATCCCATAAATAGAGTTACCATTGGACCCGACATGTTGAAAGAAATGGAACAACAAGTGACTCAGATAAAACAAAATCTAAAGGTCGCTCAGAACCGATAGAAAAGATACACCGACAGAAGGAGAACTCCAAGAGAGTTCCAGGCAGGAGACCATGTATATCTCAGAGTTAGGCCCAGGAAGAGTTCCCTAAGGATGGGAGCCTATGCCAAGTTGGCACCTCGGTATTGTGGACCCTTTGAAGTTCTAGATCGAGTGGGACCTGTAGCCTATAGGCTATCACTTCCTCCCACAATAAAAGCACATAATGTTTTCCATGTTTCATTATTGAAGAAATATGTACATGATTCTAATTATATAATTGAATGGTCTGTGATCCAGGTGGAACCTGAGGGAGAATTCCTCCCAGAACCTCAATGCATACTGGACAGAAAGGAAACCTCGCTCAGGAACCGAACCATTGCACAGGTCAAGGTACAGTGGAAATATTTTGGCTTAAATGAGGCTACATGGGAAATGGAAGATGCCATGAAACAACCATATCTGATTTTGTTTACCCCTGTACATACATGTCATATTGATAGATATAAAATCGAGGATGATGTTCCTTTAAGGGGGAGGGAATTGTAACACCCTGCTTCCCCAAATCTGTAAAAATAACTATACTGGCCAAGAACTATGGCAAACTCAAAGATTGTGAATATTTGATTTAATGGACCTTAGTATAAAAGGTTTGAGGAATGTAAATGATGTATGAATATATGTTGCATGACTACTAAGAGGGGGATGTGCTGAAAAGAGACCACGATGGATGATGAGAGGTGGTAGAAGGGGCCGGGAGTGGCTGTGTTAACTTCCACCGAACCAAAACTGTATTGGTTTGTACGTTGTTGGGAAAACCAAAGCTCACTCTCAGACCCTGAAATGAATTACCCGCCCAGATGGTAGGTGGGGAGGCTCCTCAAGAGTAAACGAGGCGATGGGGCGAACCACCCATCCATAGAATCTCTCAGACCTGATCATCGAACAGGGAATTTCGTGCCACACACAACCTCGTAGGAGGAAAGAAGTGTGGAAAGTGGGGAGAGAAGGGGATACAGACACACACACACGTGACAGGAACCAAAAAAGGAGAACTATAGGAACTATGGGAAATATAGTGAGTCATGAGAAGAGGAGAAGGAGAGTAACCTTCGTCCTGGACTTCCAACGAGCGGGAAGTAAAAGACTGAGTCTCAAAGCATCGTTGTCTAGCTCGGGGGTGGCTAGTGGTAAATCCATTTGGAGTCACTGAGCCTACGGTTGGGTGGAAATGAGCACCCCTCTCAGCAGTTGCATTACACCTGGTGTTTTCTGATAAGTATTTACGTCCTGTATTTCAAATTGAATGTTCCTGAAATGCATGGTCATGGTTGTACACTCATGAATGGTTTATGTATAGAAGTGTTTGCCTGGTGTGTTTGATCGGAAAAGGAAGATGCTTTTTAATACTTGTATAGCCATATTCGGTTCATATATATATCTATGTGTGTGTGTGTGTGTGTGTGTGTGTGTGTGTGTGTGTGTGTGTGTTTGTGTGTGTGTGTGTGTGTCTATATACATTGAACAAGTTTAGATTCTGAGTGCATTCTTGGGAGATCTTCCCCATTTACTTGACTCACACAATGTCTTGGTTGGATTTCCCCAAAGGCACCTCCTTCTAGGAATATTCCCTCACTATTCCAGAGCCGGAGTGAGTTCCTTGAAAGGACTACCATTTAAGTAAATATATAAGTTTACCTCGCCCCTATCATAGAGTTCATAGCTCGATAAGTTAAGAAGACCCTTTAGTCATG
Organism: Picea mariana; assembly: GCA_032191745.1. Taxonomy (NCBI): domain Eukaryota; kingdom Viridiplantae; phylum Streptophyta; class Pinopsida; order Pinales; family Pinaceae; genus Picea; species Picea mariana. The sequence goes on along the minus strand of JASDQU010309906.1, from coordinate 50,614 downwards.
TCCCCAAGCCTGGTGATAATTACCCAAGAATTCATTGAAGGATTTTATGGCCTAAGTCTGGAGACCTTGCACCAGTAGGAATGGTTCCCTCAGATTTTGGTCTTTCGGTGTTTCGGCACCCAAGAAATCCAAGGGTAAGTTCCCTTGTACCCGCCAATCTTGAAATCCCAAAGTATGAAACCCCGAAAAGGTCTAGCGTGGATGAGATACGATATTTCGATGTTTCAGCACCCAGGATATCTAAGGGCAAGTTTCTTGTACTCGCCAGTCCCGAAATCCCGACTTGCGAAACCCCAAAATGGCATAGTGTGTCTAGATTTTGGATGTTTCGGTGTTTCGGCACTCGAGAAACCCAAGGGTCAGTTCCCTTGTACTCGTCAATCGCGAAATTCTGAAGTATGAAACCCCGAAAAGGTCTCGCGCGAATGAGATACGGTATTTCATTGTTTCGGTGCCCGAGATATCTATGGGCAAGTTTCTTGTACTCGCCAGTCCCAAAATCCTGACTTGTGAAACCCCGAAATGGCATAGCATGTCTAGAGTTTGGACATTTCAGTGTTTCGGCACCCAGGAAACCCAAGGGTGAGTTCCCTTGTACTCGCCAGTCGTGAAGTCATGACTTGCGAAACCCCAAAATGAGCTTAGAGATGAATACGGGCTTAGAAGTTTTGGCTCCCGAAAAAACCTAAGTGCGAGACCTCCTGTCTGCGCGTATCGCAAAACCCCGACATGCGAAACCCCGAAATAATAATAGCACAGATAATTCTTGATGTCTCGGTATTTCGGCACCCAGGATATCTAGAGGCAAGTCCCTGGTACACGCCAGTCCCAAATTCCCGACTTGTGAAATCTCAATATGGCTTAGCGCATGTAGATTTGATTTTCGATGTTTCGGCACCCAGAAAAATGAAGGGTATGATCCCCTTGTCCTCTTCTACCGTGAAAACCCAGTACGTGAAACTTCGAAATGTGGGATGCCAGGCTTTAATCCGACGCATTGTTATATGTGACAAACTATTGGCTCCTTTCGGATTTCGGTACTTCGAGAGACAAGAGAGCAGGGGAACACATGCATCGTGATTTCCCAAATCGCGAAAGCCAGAAACACCTCTGTGGTAAGATCACATGGGTAAGGATAAGTGATGGTAGGGTTGGCATCAGGCCCCATAGGAATTCGGGGATTCTATTCCTCCGTGAAAAGAAGGAAAAATCCAAAAAATATTAGTTCCCATAGTGGGTGTGTTACAAATTGGTATCAAAGCATGGTTACAACACTTGGCCTACTTGGGCTCATGAACGGGTTGCACAAAGACTCCATTCGAAGCACTCTTAACAGGAGTAACCCTCTATCTTAACCCCCCTGAATTAAAATTCGAAGTTAAGAATGAAAAAAAAAACCCTATTGTGTGTATGCATGTGAAAAATATGAATATTGCATGGATTATAAATATATATAAATATTGACTAACAACAAGAATTTTTCTTTGGCCCACAAGCGGACGATCAACCGAGGAAAATTTCAGACGTATAGAATGGTGACTCACCATGAAGTGGGGGAGGGCTCCCACAATAGAGACAAAGATTCTGACAAAAGGAGGATGGTAGGGACCCCTCCAAATCTAGCTGAGACTGTGAGGAGCCTCATGGTCGAATTACAGAGCTGCAAGGCTGACAACGAAAGGATGATAAAAGAGCAAGAGAAGCAAACAAAAATTAATGCAATTTCACTGCAGAGATTATCTAACATACAAAGGCAATTGCAACATAAACCTGAGACACAGAAACGTGGTCATGTCAGTGGCCACACTGAGAGGAGCACCTCGAGAAAGGTCCACCCCAGAGATAAGGGACAAGCTTCAGACGATTCTTCTGGAAAGGAAGCTGGCAACTCAGATGGATCTTCTAGCAGAAGAACTAGTTCTCATTCCCAAGGAAAATGAAAGAAGCAGAAACTTTCCAAGAGTCATAATCTCGAAGATTTCAAGAAGTCCAAACCACCCTCCTTCAACGGTGAAATAAAGAAGGGAGAGGAAGCGGAGGCCTGACTGCTTGGACTAAAGAAATATTTCAAAGTCCATGACTTCTCAGAAAAATTGAAGGCCCGAGTAGCCACCTTCAACTTGAATGGAAAGGCTTCCATTTGGTGGGAAGACCTTAAGAATGTAANNTTTTATGAACAGCTTGGGCTCAGACAGGACCTCGTGAAGGTTGGAAGCAGAAGAATAGTTCAGGATTCCAGAAAAGGGGGATTAAATCCCCAAGATTTAAGGACTATAAAAAGAACTCAAGGATGAGCTTCCCAGCCCAAAGCGTACACCAGCAGAACTTTCCCTCCTTGAGCAGAAATAAACGTTATGGATCTGCCCCAGTAAAGACTGATAACCCAAAGAGAGAACCTTTGAAATGTTGGGGTTGTGGAGAATAGCATCTACTGAGGGACTGCCCACACCGACAACAGAACAGTTGAAGAATTTACAATGTTCAAGAATCTATCACTCTTAACAACGTGGCCAAGAGTGTGCCGCAAATTTATGTAGCCTTGTATAATAACCAAGTTGACCACCAAGCTTTAGTGGTGGAAATCGAAGGTATGATCACCAACCATCTAGTGTCTATTCTGATTGACCCTGGTTCAAATTTGAGTTATATAGCCCCTAAGGCTGTTGATAAATGTAAACTACAACCACATAAAAATTCCAAGCCATGATTGGTACAGTTAGCCACAGGCACCAAAAGAAGGGTAGCAGAGGTCATACCAGCCTGCTAATTAATTATGGGTGAATTCCCCACCCAAGCAACCCTTAACATATTACCCCTAGGATCGTATGATCTATTGATTGGTATGGACTGGCTAGCCACCCATAAATCCAAACTAGACTGTTACCATAAAACCTTGGAGTGTGTAAGTGAAGAAGGAATGAGAATAACCCTTCAAGGGATCCAAAAACCTGTCTCAGTAAGACAAATATTAACCCTTCAAATGAGAAAGTATTGCAGAAAAGGATGTCCACTATATGCAATACAGGTGTTGAAAACAATTGAAGGTGATGAACCAAGCCTCAAAGACCACCCCGCACTGAGAGAATACAGAGATGTATTTCCGAAAGAGGTACTGGGTCTACCTCCAAGAATGGACATTGACTTCTCAATAGAACTTGCACCAGGAACCGTGCCGGTGTCTAGGACATCCTACAGGATGAGCGCACCTGAGCTAGTTGAGCTTAAATTACAACTAAAAGAGATGATGGACAGAGGCTATATCCAGCCCAACATGCCTCCATGGGGAGCACTATTCATGTTTGTGAAAAAGAAAGATGGTACCCTCTGACTGTGCATAGATTATAGACAACTCAATAAGGTAACCATAAATAACAAGTACCCCTTACCCAGTATTGATGACTTGTTCGATCAATTGGGAGGTGCCTCTATCTTCTCGAAGATTGAGTTGAGATATGGATATCATCAAGTCCGAATAAAGGGAAAATACATCCATAAAAAATTCCTTCATGATGATATATGGTCACTACGAGTTTGTGGTAGTACCATTCGGATTGACCAATTCCCCTACCACTTTTATGTTCTTGATGAACAATGTGCTTAGCAAATTCCTAGACAAATTTGTGCTAGTTTTTATTAACGACATACTAATTTACTCCAAGAATAGAGAGGAACATGAGGAACACCTTAGGCTTGTGCTTCAAGTGCTAAGAGAACATCAACTCTATGTCAAATTTAGCAAGTGTGACTTTTTCCAGAAGCAAATAAATTACTTAGGCCATATCCTATCTGAAGAAGGGGTAGTAGTAGACCCTGATAAGATCATGTCTATCATGGAATGGCCTACCCCAAAGGACATTTCAGATATCAGATCCTTTATGGGCTTGGCAGGATACTATAGGAGATTTATAAAAGGATTCTCCAAGATTGGGTGTCCAATTACTACCCTCCAAAAGAAGACGTGGACAGAAAAATGTCAAGAAAGATTTCAGACCCTGAAACATCTACTGACCCACACACCCATGCCAAAGCTCGTCGATTCTGAAACTGACTTCCTTGTGTGCACAGATGCCTATAAGGAAGGGCTCGGAGGAGTCCTTATGCAAGGAGGAAGTGTGGTCTACTATGAATCCCAAAAATTGAATGAGCACAAAGTCAACTATGTGACCCATGATCTAGAGATGGCCGCCATAGTACACGCCTTGAAAATGTGGAGGCATTACCTCGTGGGAAGAAAATTTGTACTTATGACAGACCACTGTGGATTGTGATATCTATTTAACCAACTAAAGCTCAATGCCAGACAAGCTAGGTGGATGGCCCTCCTCAGTGAGTTTTATTTTGAAATCAAACATATTAAGGGAAAGGAAAATAAGGTGGTCGATGCCCTTAGCAGAAGCATGAAAACAATTCACCTGGCAGCGGTAAGGACCTGTGAGACAGATGTCAAGGAAAGAGTCAAAAATGCACAAGAGACAGACACATTCTTCTAGACCGTGACCTCGTACCTACAGCAAGAACCCACAGGGATGAAGTATGGAGGCTACCAAATGATGGACGGAGGTCTGCTCACTTACAGAAACAGATTGTATATCCCATATTGTGATGACTTGAAGAGGTTCATAATGGATGAATTTCACAAAAGACCCTATATTGGCCATCCAGGATACCAGAAGATGATCACGGCCACCAGGAAACAATTCTATTGTCCTGGATTGAAGAAAGACATAGCTGAGTACTTATCCAAATGCATAGAATCCCAATAGGTAAGAGCAGAACACCAACACCCAGCAGGATTATTACAACCTCTACCAATCCCGGAATGGAAATGGGAAACCATCTCCATGGATTTCATCACTAGATTACCAACCTCGACCAAACATAATGACGCCATCATGGTAGTGGTGGATAAATTGAGCAAGTCCTCTCATTTTATCCCCATCAAGTCAACTTGTAAGGCAATAGACATCGCCAACGTATTCATGAAGGAGATATTTAGACTGCATGGTATGCCAAAAGAGATCGTGTCTGACAGAGACACAAAATTTACTTCCAACTTTTGGAAATCACTGATGGATGGTTTGGAGACCAAGTTACTATTTAGCACAACCTGTCACCCTCAAACCGATGGATAGACAGAAAGGGTGAATCAAATATTAGAAGACATGCTCAGGATGCATGTAATACATCAACCCAAAAATTGGGAAGACTACCTGCCAGTAGTAGAATTCGCTTACAACAACGGCTACCAATAATCCCTGAAGATGAGTCCTTTCGAAGTCCTCTATGGTAGGTCGTGCAACACTCTAGTCAATTGGAGTAATCCAATAAACAAAGTTACCATTGGACCCAACATGTTGAAAGAAATGGAACAA
>JASDQU010309906.1:25608-38008 GCA_032191745.1 Picea mariana | reverse complement strand
TACGTCACTCATCAGGTCTAAGTCCCTTCTTCCAGAAAAACTGTGGCCTTCAGTAGCCATGTTGTTGTCTCTGTCTGCTCTCCTAGCAAACCTGTTGCTATCACTCTGCACTAAGAGTGTTTCCAGCTTCTTCCTACAGTCCTCCTGACTACTTTCTTGATTGCTGCCTACCTGCAAACAACCACCACAGAGTCTCCAATGCTCTATCTTCCTTTACCTTATTGCTTCACCTGAAATATACAAGTGAAGTCCCTGCTCTGATACCACTTGATGCAGTCGAGAGAGACACGTGTGCCCTCCTGCTCATGCTCTCTTGCTCACAGGATCGTTCGAATCCCTCTTTGAGCCGAAGCGGATCTTCCGATTCCCTGCTGGAATCTCTGTTGAAAACCCGATCCACAAGTCCTTCTTGCTCTGTCACGGCCTTCTGCACATGACCGTGTATTTATCGAAGTCAATTTCGGGATTCGGCATTTCGCGACCCTTGATGTCACGAACCTCTTTCCCCGTGATCTCCCGATCACCTATTTGTCGATGTGCCCTTCCTACCTTAGCCATTCTTGGCTAAACTTTGGTCCACATGACCACTATCTCCCAAGACCACAGCCTTGTCTCCTTCTCGGGGTTTCGGACTTTCAAGTGTCGAAACGCACTTGTCCTCAGGATCCGCGATCCACCGAATCCTGATATGCTCCAACTCCCGCTAGTCCCCTGAGCTAGACTTTTGGGTCCACGACCTCCCTCTATATGACCGAAGTCATACCACCTATCAGGGTTTCGTACATCATAATGCCGAAATGCATAAACACTTTGTCCACGGGATTCCTGACATCCTGATCCCCGATGTGACGTCAGCTGGCCCCCACACAACGGAGCTCTCCTTTCTGTTGGAAAATCGGACTTCGCAATTCTGAAATGCAAGTCCTCCTTGTCTCCAGAACTCACGAAATGTCGATCCCTGACTTTCTTCCGATCTTCGACACGCGTTCGAAGTGGATGGGTGGCCCTGATCCAATCTCGCTGTTTCGTATTTTTCAATGCTCCGATGACAGAAACTCTCTGTCAACTCAAAACCCCGGTAGCCGATATACCGATGGGTCGCTTGATCCTCGCCACGTGTCGCCACAAATGGATGGTCCAGATCGTTCCCGCTATTTCAAGACTTGAAGTGTCCTGACTTCCTCGACCTCGAGAATTCCAATATCCCAAGTGTCGATATCCTGATGACAGCTCTCGCTAGAAATTTTGTACCCGCTTCTCTGCGCTAAGAGTTAAACCATGCGCAACTCCCTGCCAATCAAACGACTGACAGGTATCTTGATCAGATTCGATGGTTCAAATCCGTCCTTCTTGTGCGCTCCTCCTGCTTCCTCCTGGATGTGGAAATCTTCAACGATCCAGATCTCTTCGCAATCTGATCGGACGGCTTCTGTGCTCCCTCCTGAGCTTGCACACTTTCTTCCAATGCTTGGAAGAATTCCAAGTTTCCCAAAGGCCTCAACCTTTGTCTTCTTTCTCCTCTGCGAACTCCTTTAGCTGAGTTCTCACCATGCGTTCTCCTCGACGTTGTTCCTCCTGAGCTTTGCTCCTTTCGAATCCTTGGAGGATTCTTCAACTCCTGTGCCTTTGCAGAGTCTTCACGCACACACAGTGTTGTCTCTCCTAATATTTTCCAAGTACTCAGACCNCTTCTCCTGCAGATGAAGAAATATGGATTCCCTCCTAGCTATCCCTCTACTCAAGAAACCTCTTGCTGAGTCTGCAAGGTGTTCAAGAACCCTGTGAAGATCCCTCAATGGATTCTTCCTTCACAATACAGAACTCAAAGAGTTCTCTTCTCTTTTGTGCCTGTCTGCACACTTACTCAATGCCCACATGGCAGAGTGTCTTCTTCCAGAACTTCCAGCAGTTCTATCTCCTTCTCCTGTGCACCTATGCACTCGCTCAATGCCCTCCTGGCAGAGCTCTCAGAATCCTTAGTGATTCCGTCTCTTCTTTCTAAACTCACAGCAGATTTCTCCCTCTGTGCACTCCTTGCACCTGCTCAATGCCCACTTGGCAGAGCTCTCAGAATCCTCAGTGATTCTGGTTCTTCTCTAAACTCACAGTAGAGTTCTTCCTCAATGCTCCTCCATGCATATGCTCAATGCCCACCTGGCAGAGCTTCACATAACTCCTCAGAGCTTCTGTCTGCAACTGTGTCTTCTCCCACACATCCTTGCCTCCAAGGTATTCAGCAACCTTGAGGTCTTTCCTTCCAATTTGTTGACTCTAGTTCTTGTGCCGCAGCACGTCTTTGTATGAACTCGCAGAATTCAGAAGTGCAACCTCTGTGCACGACTATCAGAACCCGCAGTGTTCTGTCACACCCTCCTGGTATGAAGCCTCAAAGACCTCTCAACCCTAGAAATCAAACACACTCCTGCAAATGCACACCTATAGCATACATTCATATCATATGAAGAACACTCACAGACATCCACATAACACAGAAATACATGCAGGAAAAACTGCTATTTGTATTAATATGGCAAATGCCCGTTTATACAAGGTGTTCCTGAGCACAGCCTATAACAAGGTCTCGGCTCTTCTCTTCTCTTCTGCTCTCTACTTGCAGACTCTCTACAACTACATCCCTCTTCAACTAACTACCAAAGAGATACTCAAAATCTCTTTTACCCGAGGGGGCTCTTCGAGCGCTTCCCCCAACCTACCTACCCTATTCAATTACATTGAATGGGTTTTCTAGTCCACATCTGGATCTAGATCTCAACCTTACAAACATTAAAGGCTGATCTACTCTACGCTTGCACAAATGCACGGCTTCACAGCTCACCAGCCTAAGCATTAAATTACATTCAATTACAAATTAAAAGATGAGGGTTGCGCCTCTCTTCAGCTTTGAATGCACGTGCTTGACGTGGCTGGCTGGCTGGATGGATGACATGGAGAGATGATCCTGCATCACTTTCTATGAACTTCTCAATGCTACCATATATTTTCATGCTCGATCTTGTAGATCCACCTAGAAATCACAACTGAATTCCCTTCTAGTTTTATCACTATGTCCCAAACAAAATTCTTCATGATGGAGGTGTACTCCTCCCCCATGGAATCCCACCATACCTGCTAGTTTGTTGCCTCTTGAAATATGGAAGCCTCAAAATATATTATACTACTCATCAATGTCATATAGTCTAGAAACTTCTTCAAAGGTATACTCTCTCTAAATGTGCTCCTATATGTCTCAACATTCTCTTGAGCATCCCTCAATGTCTGAGTGAACCATCGAGGTCTCTTGACAGAAGTGGAAAGGGGATATTATCTCCCCCTCTTCACCTGAAGGATGTTTTACTTCTTTGGAAATCACTAGTGGCCCAGGCTCAACCTTTGGAGCTTCCCGCTCCTCATCCTTTGTCACTAGAATAGGTTCATGGGACTTCCTGTATACAACGTATTCCTCAAACTTTACATTTTTTTTCACTACTATATTCCTTTTCTCTATAACATAAACCCTTTAATACTTTGAAGCCTCATTGTAACCCACAAATAAACCCTTTTTATTGGAGGGATCCAACTTTGTCCTCTTCTCTACTGATACATGGATATAAACTAAAGAACCAAAGATGTGAAAATGGATCACCTCTAGATTCTCATCTCTGAATGCCTCCTATGGTATCTTGTCCTCCAAGATCCTATGAGGAGACTAGTTTTGGATGTAAAATTTTGAGCTACATGCCTCTACCCAAAGAAACATCAGCAATTCTTGGTCACCTATCATGGCCTTAGAAACCCCTATGATAGATTGATTATTTTTCTATGCAACCCCATTATGTTATGGGTTGTATGGAACAATAAACTCCCTCTTGATTCCTGCCTCCTTGTAGGCTCCCTTGAACTTCTTAGAGGTATACACTCCCCCATTATCTGATCTCGAGACTTTTATCTTATTCCCTTCCTAATTTTCAGCTAGATCTTTGAACTCCTAAAACATGTTAAATATCTCATACATGGTATTTAAGAAGTAGATCCATGTCTTGAAAGAGAAGTCATCAATCAAGGAAACATAGTGCATGCTTATTGTAATTGTTTCTACTAACATTTTTGCACAAACATATGAATGTACTATGTCTATAATCCCCTTAGACCTATGCTCACTACATTAGAAAGTAGCCTTGACATGATTTCAAAGAATGCACCCTTTGCATACACCATGCTACTCAAAATTGAACTCTGAAAGACCTATGACAATATCCCTTAGTAGACAAAACCCTTTGATGAAGGTGCCCCTTCCTCTTGTACCACAACTCACATAAGTTGTCATTGTTATGCACCAAGGATTGAACAGGTTCACCTTGCAACCTATACAAATAACCTTCTCTAACCCTATTACTTATGATGTTTTTGGGATATATTCCTTCGTTCTAATGAAGACTTGTTGGTTCTTGAACTCCCCTACAAATAGCTTATCCTCCATGAACTAAATTGAAATAAAATGCTTCCTAAGACTTAGTACAAACAAGACATTGTCAAAATATAAATAATTACCTTACTTGAGCTTGAAGTGAATAGTACCAAATCTTGTTATTGTGTACTTGGCATCATCACCAAGCTCAACCCATACTCATAATTCCTACGTATTCATACTAGAAAACAACTATTGGGCTGATGTCATATGTCGATATTCCCCATTGTCCACATACCATGCATCCCTCAGAGTCATGTTGGTATAAAGGAATATAACAACTATAAATTATTCTTGAACTTGGAAGTGAACTTGTTCACTTAAGATTCTACAAAGGTTTTTTCATGCTTATGTTGTTTCTTACCTTTACCCTTCCACTTCTGTGAACACTATGATGCATAATGATCATTCTTATGAAAAATGAAGCACTTGATTTTTACTCAAGTCCTTCTTTCTTGGCTATGATGTTGACTCCTCATTCTTTCCCTTACCCTTGCTAGGTCCTTTAAATATTCCCTTATTTGACTAATAAAATAGAGCTATGTTCTCATAACCACACTTATTGATAGAGTTTGACTCCATTTGAGTCTCCTTCTAGATATAGTCATCCCATAGCTTATCAAATTTAGGAAGGTTCTCCCAAGCACAAATACCTTTGAAAAATGGTTCCCATGAAGTTGGGAATCCATTAAGTGCCATGTTCACTAGCTCTTCATCTTCAACCTTCTCGCCAACGAGTTTATCACAAGCCTATGTGACCTATTAGATACCTAATCCTTGGAATTATAGTGCATTGTATATATTATTTTAGGAGAAATATAAAGATTCATAGGTGAATAGGAAGAGTCATTCAAACCTCTTGGAAAATGAAACCAAAGGCCACTTCATATTTTATTAATGAATGTATCACTTTAATGAAAATCAATTCATTCGTGGAGTCAAAGCATAGGTTTTCTTAATAACTCCATTATCTCTCTCGGTCTTCTTTCCATCTCCCTCATTGCTTCCTTCCAAAGTTCCCCTCATATTTTCTTCTAGTGTTGTTGATACTACCATTGAGAAAGAGATGTTTGAGCAATCATTGACGAGAGTTTTTCCAAGCCTTATTGATGCCATTGATAAGATTTTTGATGCCATTTCCAAGTCTTTGTTTTGTGTGATTCATTTTTCTTAAGGAGCCTCAAGACCTAGCACTGACATCCATATCTTCATTATTGATGATGGACTACATATATGTGAGTATGAACCAACAAGACACTAAGGTTTTTTTTCAGTGGGTGCCATGACTTCTATATATAATTTTAGAGGGAATATTATAGCTCATTTAAAAGGATTCTCTATATTCTCAAATGGTTGTTTTATGGAATTTCATTTTGTTTCCTGGTTTATGAGATATCATTGAATGAAGTATCAAAGGCCCATAAAACAATGTGGTCGCACATACCTTGAGTTTCAAGAAGAATTTTCTCACTCCATGGGATACAACAGATAAAGTATCTTATATCAATGGAAATATATCTATGATACCTCAAATGGGTCTTCAAAAAAAAATTATTCCATCATCTGTAACAAAAGAATAATACCGCTTGTTTTCAAGCTTGAGATAAAGTTTGGAATTTTCAACAAATTGGCGCTAGGGTTTAACCCTTGGAAGGTTGAATTGCACTTTGGGTCTCGGTTTAAAATAACTCCACCTTGATCTTTGATAATTATTTCTCATTCACCATAGAGAGACCGAATGTGTCCATCTTGGTATCTTGGTCATATTGGTGACAAAAAATGCATTCTCTTGTCGGAAAACGGAAGAATCAATCACATGATTCTTTTAAAGGAGAAGGCAGTAAGAGAGGATGTAGAAAGAATAATTTCAAAGGCGGGAGAGTAGGCATAATCCCTGTGATATCTCTGATATTCACTATGTCCATTGCAACAATAAGGGAAATCAGGAAAATACATGTAGGATCCCATGGGAGAATATCAAAGACAAGTAGGAAGAAAAAGGTAAAGCTATTAAATCCAATCAATTTGTTATTGTTTGTTGCGGTACTAGCATAAATGAAGAATTGCTCAAAACTTCATTTTCTTCCTAGAGAGATGCTTGGTTGTTTGATACTTTTGAAACCTACCACATGAATTTTTGGAGACACTTCTTTGAATAATTGAATGAAAATGTTGATGGTGAAATAAGTTTTGCAGATGGATCCAATAGAAAACCTATGAGAATTTGTGCCATTAGGGTCAAATTACCTGGATTCCCAGATTTTATTTTGCATAACGTTCTATATCTTCCTAAGTCATGGAGGAACTTATTTTATCTTGTGCACATTTGAAAACAAGGCTATTCCATTCACATGTTTGATGGGAAATTTGAAGTAAGGAGATATTCCAACAACGTGGTCACCATGACAAGATGGGAAGATGATAAATTGTTGAAATTGAAAAGGACATTTACATGGAGGAAAAATTATGCATACCTTTATCACCATGGTAAAGGTACGCTATCTTCTAGTATTTTATGGCATACTAGATTTGGGCACATCAATTATGATAGTATTCATGTGTTGAGGAAAAATAGTGTTTATGGTCTACCTACCATTCCAAGGAATTTGTAGCAATGTCAGGCTTATATCCTTGGTAAACACAGGAAGCAACCTTTTCATGATTTCACCTCAAGAGCATGTAAAAATATAGAGTCTGTACACTTTGATTTGTGTGTCCCCATGCCTATTCCATATTCATTTGGTAATAGATATATCATGAATTTTATCAATGACTACACAAGGATGTGTTTGTTTTATTTATTGAAATAGAAATATCAAGCATTTGAAACTTAAAATAAAATTCATCAGTGGATTGAAAATAAAACTCAATCTCATATTGGCACCCTTCACACTGATAATGTAGGGGAATGCACTTAAAATGATTTTGAAATATATATTTTTCAACATGGGATCAAGCATCAAACTACCATTCCATACAATCCTCGGTAGAATGGTGTGGCAAAAATAAAGAACAAACCACTCTTGAATATGGTATTCTCAATGTCATTTTTCAAGAATGTGAAGTTTATGTTTTGGGATGATGCATTTCTATTAGCAACATATGTGAGAAACAAGATTTCATCTTATTCTTTTGGGAACAAGGCTCCTTGAAAAATTTGGAATGGTTGCATTCCTCCAGTGAGGCCTCTCAGGGTTTTTGGTTCCGCTTTCTATGCTTTAATTCCTAAGGAGGAAAGAAAAAATATTGGTACAAGGATTCAGAAAGGAATCTTCTTGGGGTACTTAAATACCACCAAGGAATACCATATTTACAATGAGGTAAACAAGAAGTTCATTTTTTTTCCAGAGATGTGATTTTTCTTGAATCCACCAAGAATGAAAATATTGTTGACTGGTAGCTTGATCATCTATATACATTCACCCATGTAAAGACATATCATGAGTTTGATGATTATATTCCAAATCTTCAAGCGGTGATCCCTATCTTGGATCGATCTCTGAAATCTCCTTTTGAAGTTCCATCTCCCCTCTCATGAAGAATATCCAACCATTTCATCAAAGTAGAGACTTCAATTGGATGATGTGATTGAGAGGATTGAAAGGATAAACCTTGATGGGAATGAAACACCATCCCAATCAGTGGAGCAACCTTTACCATATCAAAAATTTCCACCAAAGTGGCTCATAAAGACACTTGAAATTTTTCATCTTGATGAAGTTAGAAAGATAGGAATTGATAGTTCTATAAGACAATATGGAGGTGATGTAGATAATTTAGATTCAGGTGTTGAAAATGATATGGATGTTTCACTTGATTGTGAATTGAATTTATATATTAACATTGAACCAATTTAATTTGAAGAAGCTTCTTCTCATGATGAGTGGAAAGAATCCATGTAGAAGGAGTATGATTCTTGCATCAAGAATGGGACATGGAAGCTAGTGGATCCTCCATTTGGAACCAAACCAATTGGATATAGGTGGGTCTACAAGAACAAGTACAAATCATGTGGCTCACTTGAAAAGCATCAGGCAAGGCTTGTGTTGAAAGGATATGCACAGAAATAAGACATAAACTATGAGGATACATTTTCCCCCATATAAAAATGGGATACCATTCATGCATTATTGGCTTTGGATGCATAGAATAGGTGGAATATTCATCACATATATGTGAATACAACCTTCTTGAATAGAGACTTGAAAGAGAATGGCTATATGTCTCAACCATAACGATTTTTTGTGAAATATTAAGAACATAAGGTATGTAAGTTCATCAAGTCTTTGCATAACCTAAAATGAGCACCTCATACATTGTATGAAAAGATAACTAAGCATATTTTGAAGATCAATTTCAATCATTTTAATCTGGATGATGCAACTTTGTTTTTCAATAAAGTTGGAAAAATCATTGTATATCTTGTGGTGTATGCAGATGATCTTTTGATAACATGGAATAATAAACCATATCTTGCATTCATACAGAAAGAATTGAAGAATGGTTTTGAGATGAAAGGCATGGGATATCTTCATTGCTTCTTTGGTATTGGAGTAACTCAAAATCCAAAGCATGTATTCATCTCCCAAAATAAGGACATTGGAGAACTATGTAGAAATTTGGCATGGTTCATTGCAATCCTCTCTCTACTCCAATGGAACAAAATCTGAATCTAACATAAAAAGAAGGAAATGAATTTGAGGATGCAACTAAATATAGATAGCTTATGGGAATTCTTATCTACCTTACTAATACCAAACCACACATTTCATTTGTAGTTGAGATCCTTTATAGGTTCATGAAAAAACCTTGTGAAGGACATTGTGTTCGAAAACACAGGTATTCCAACATAAGATGAACACCTTCAATAACCATTCACACAACCAAATCAAAGATGAACATATCAATATTTTGATGTGGTAAAACCCCTAGGGGGAAACATCCACGGCCCCAGCTAATGCGACCACTTGGAGCAGTTTATTAATGAAAAATAAAAATATTACAGAGAAATTTTAAAAGAGAGTTTCTCACAATCGATCATCGAAAAATGACCCGCCATGCTCTTTAAATAGAGATCATGGACCAATCAGATTTTAATCCAAGGATCAATGTATCCATTAATATCAAGGAGAATATGAACTGTCATATCACTCTATGTCGGGAACATATTATGACCATCGCGATTTCCTAACTAGAAATTCATAATAAAGAAACACACTAAGAATCACACTTTTACCTAACGACGCATTATACCAAGTATATCTTAACTAAATCCTAAGTGTCTAAATATCCTAACATCCCCCCTTAAGAACAACTTGGGATAATATTGAAGAATTTACAATAGTGACACAATAGAAGAATAAAGGAGGCGTTAGAGCCTATCCCCCCTTAATGACAACTTCATGAATTCCTAACATAGATCGAAGTTTGGAAAAAAAATTCTTCTGTAAGAGACTCTGTGAAAATGTCTGCAACTTGATCTTCTGTAGGGAAAAAGAGAACTTCAATAACTTGATCATGAATTACCTTTCTAATTAAGTGCACATGTAGCTCGATGTGTTTTTCACATTGATGTTGAACTGGTTCTTTGGCGAGCTTGATGGCCCTCTGATTGTCACACCAAAGGCTGGTCGGATGCTACTACTGGAATCCAAAGTATGAAATTATTTGTCGAAGCCACAAGGCTTCTTGACTTGCATTTATCATTGCTCGGTACTCTGCTTCTTCTGAAGAAAGCGCAATGTCTTTTTGTTTCTTACAGGCCCAAGTGACAAGTCTTGAACCAAGGCTGAAAACATAACCTGCAATAGACTTATGATCATTGGGGTCATCAATCCAATTTGAATTAGTGAAGCCAACCAATAAAGGAGTCCCCCATGAAATGTAATGTATCTTGAACTGAACTATACTTCAGACATACCGAAGTATCCTTTTAGTTTCTTTCCAATGGCTTTCATGGGGTGTTTTCATATATCGAGTAACAAGACCAACAACAAAGTAAATATCAGGACAGGTGTGAGTCAAGTATAAGAGGCTACCAACTAACTAACGATACAAAGTGGCATGAACTTTGGGAAAATTATAGGTGGTAGAAATATTGACTCCAGACTAGAAGGGAGAAGGGGCTAGTTTACAATCTTCCATGTGGAAGCGACGAAGAATGTCACAAGCATACTTAGACTGGGAAATAAAAATTTATTACTTGGTTTGGAAAACTTGGAGACTAAGGAAATAGTTCAAAAATCCTAAGTGTGTCATTTCAAATTTCTTCTGAAGGTTGGTTTTCACATGGTTTAAAATTTTTGAGTCACTACCAGTAAGGATAAGGTCATCAACATAAAGGACAAGGATTATGAGATGGATTCCTACTATCTTGGTATAGACATTAGGATCAAAATGGAATATATAACATCCAGTGTCAATAAGAAAGTTGTCCATTTTGGCATACCAATCTCGGGGAGCTTGCTTAGTACCATAAATAGATTTCTTATAGAGACAAACAAGGCTAGAGTCATTATATACATATCCAGGAGGTTGTTCCATGTATATTTCTTCTTGCAAATCCCCATGCAAGAAGGAAAATTTAACATCCATTTTATGGACCTCCCATTTATGTGAGGTAGCAAGGGCAAGAAAAAGGCGGATGGAATTCATTTTGGCTACATAGGAAAAGGTTTCATTATATTCAATTCCTTCAACTTGGGAAAATCCTTTTGCAACTAACCGATACTTGTGTTTTTTAACACTTCCATATGATGCACACTTAGTTCTGTAGACCCATTTACATCTGACAAGTTTTCTTCCTTTCAGAAGAGGCACAAGATCCTAAGTATCATTTTCCATTAAGAACAATATTCTTCATTCATTTTTGTATCCCAATATGGATGACTTGAAGCTTCTGTAAATGTATCTGGATCATGAATCTTTGAAACTTGAGACAAAAGAGAAGAGGCTCACTGGAATTGTGGACGTGTCTGACATTGATCTGAAGGATCACCGATAATATCACCAACTACTTCTCATGTTGAGCGGACCCATCTAGGAAGCGGTGGTGCTGGTGTTGGTTAAGGTTCAGTGGCTCATCTGGAGGAAGGTTGTTGGACATATTGTCATTGATGTCAACAATTGATGTCATTGTGATGTGATGAGTTGTCATTGGTGTATAGATTGATGTCAAAGTATAGTTGCATCATTGATGATCATGTTATCATATGTATGGATGCAATGTAACAAATGGATGAACTCCAAAGTGGTCCCTTTATGGTTGGTCCCTTACGGTGGAATCTCGCATGAAGCCCCAGATTGTATGGATGAAAATAAGATGAAAAAAAAAATATAAAAGGAAATCATATATGTATGGATGAATAGTGCTCATTCTTCCATTTCCGATGATATGTGGTGCATCACGTAATTCCTCATGGTTGAGGATTTATGGTGATTTGAAGATTGAATCCCCATAGGTGTGGTCATGGAGCCTGAAGTTGTGTAGAGGAAAAGAGGATGAAAACTAGGTCATATGGTTGTTGGAAGCATCTAAATGGTTATTACTCATCGTTCCCTTTCTGGTGATATGTGGTATGTCATGTGGTTCCTCACAGTTGAGGAGAAATGAAGGTTTAAAGTTGAAGACCCAGAATGATGGTCAATGGTGGTTATGTATTGTACCAAGTAGTTGTAAAGTAGTCATGAATTGGTCCCAAAGTTGTTGTAAGTGGTCAAGTTAGTTGTAACTTGTGGTACAAGTCATCCCTAAACCTAAAGTAGGGTTGAGAATGAAAGAGTATAAATACAATTATACTCGGTTCATTTGGAGTGTGAGTGAGCAAGTGCATGAGATGATATTGTATATGTGTATCTGCACTTGAGGTCTGTGATTTCTAGTATGGTGATCTATTGGCACAATCTTGGTACGAATTTTAGAGAGAAGATGAATTG
>JASDQU010309906.1:6081-18667 GCA_032191745.1 Picea mariana | reverse complement strand
CGCCCCCCGCGGGCCTGGCCCAAGTCCCGTGATTTAAAACATATATATTAGATATAAAACATTAAAACATATGTATTACATATGTTTTAAATCACGGGACCTGGGCCAGGCTCGCGGAGGGAGTGGTCCAAGTCCCATGGACGTCCATGGAACCTAGGCTAGGCCTGCGAGGAGCTGACGCGATGTCGAGAATTGCGGCAACCCCCAAAGGCCTGACCCAAATCCCGTGATTATAAATTAAAACATATATATTATATATGTTTTAAATTTAAAACACATATATTATATATGTTTTAAATTTAAAACATATAGATATATATGTTTTATATATAAAACACATATATGTGGTTTATATTTAAAACAGAGATATATGTTATAAATATAATATATATATATGTGTGTGTGTGTGTGTGCTTTATATAAATTTGAATGTTTTTAATATATTAATGAATTTGTTTTCATTTAAATCTTATTTTTTAAGATTTTTTATATAAATTTTAACTTTTTTGTTGTAATTTTAATGCGTTTTAACTTATTTTTGAAAAAAAAAAATTGTATTTCTGATATATCTTTCTCTTGATTTGACATATTTTTGTAATTTTAATTTTTTGATATTCTATTCTCGTCAGGTTTACACGTGGAGGTAAATACCTCCCGCAACTACCATATTATGAACACAAAGTTGAGTCAAAAGGGCAGGTATGAAAGTGTTTTTAATGGTCATTGTTTTTCTTGTAATGAATATGGTCATAGAGCCTTGGATTGTAGGAATCATGGAAGAAAATATGTTGGTATATTCAACAACAATTTAGGATGTTGGAAATTCAATCTTGTTGGACATATTGTTGCACATTGTCACACTATGAGATGCTATAGTTGTGGTGGATTTGGACACAAATCCCAGGACTGTTGGAACTCAAGGAGATAGTCAATGAGAAATAATTCACATAATATGGCAAGAAGAGTAAATGAAACATGAAAGAAAGATGAAGTTGCAAGAATAAAATATCATAGAACAAAGTCTGAGAGACTAGGACACTCCCAGATGTAGATAGAAAAGACTGAACAAGTGAACATAAGTGGAGTTAATGTTGCACAAAGATTTTTCATCATGCACCAAGTAGAATATAAAGTCTCTCATATGACTTTAGAGCATTGTACTGTAGAGAATCATCGTGTATAGAGATGGATACATCTGGTCAAAGATCGATGAGAAGCAATGGATAGGTTCAAGGATTGTTTGTGCAGTGTTCTAGTAGAGCAGCAATATCTGCAGCGACAACAGTATGTTGTATACAATGGTGTACATGGCATCTTGTAGAGATGACATGGGGAGAGAACCCGTCAAGAAGAGCTACCCCTTAGAAACAAAGGGGGAGAGTAGTCAAAGGTAGAGAGGGAGGATTGACAGGGGGAGTCATCCAGTTCAAGAAGAGCATGATTGTAGGGGGAGTCACCCGAGGTTTAGCAGATTAGTCAACAACATGCAGACAAACAGAGGTTGATCATAGGGGGCGAAACCCTTTGCCATTGATTTCAAAGGGGGATATTAACTTCACATGAGAGAAGAATCATCGCATTGGGAGTTTATGTATGAAGTTGGTGTGTTGCCATCAATGACAAAGGGGGGGATTGTTGGACATATTGTCATTGATGTCAATAGTTGATTTCATTATGATGTGATGAGTTTTCATTGGTGTATATATTGAATTCAAAGTATAGTTGCATCATTGATGATCATGTTCTCATATGTATGGATGTAATGTACCAAATGGATGAAATCCAAAGTGGTCCCTTTATGGTGGAATCCCGCATGAAGCCCCATATTGTATGGATGAAAAGAAGATGAAAATCAAGATAAAAGGACATCATATATATATGGATGGATAGTGTTCATTGTTCCATTTTTTATGATATGTGGTACATCATGTAATTCCTAATGGTTGATGAGTTATGGTGTTTTGAAGATTGAATCCTCATAGGTGTGGTCATGGAGCCCGAATTTGTGTAGAGTAAAAGAGGATGAAAAATAAGTCAAATGGTTGTTGGAAGCACATGAAGGGTTAGTACTCATCGTTCCCTTTCCAGTGATAGGTGGTGTGTTTCTTCACGGTTGAAGAGATATGAAGGTTTAAAGTTGAAGACCCTGAATGATGGTCAATGGTGGTTATGTATTGTACCAAGTAGTTGTAAAGTGGTCATGCATTGGTACCAAATTTGTCGTAAGTGGTTAAGTTAGTTGTAACTTGTGGTACAAGTCATCCCTAAACCTAAACTAGGGTTGAGCATACAAGAGTATAAATACAACTATGCTTGGTTCATTTGGAGTGTGAGTGAGCAAGTGCATGAGATGATATTGTATATGTGTATCTACACTTGAGGTCTGTGATTTCTAGTATGGTTGTATATTGGCACAATCTTGGTACGAATTTTAGAGAGAAGATGAAGTGAAGAAGGAAAAAATTCAAGGGAAGATGAAGTCTAGGTGGATTATATATATATATATATATATATATATATATATGGATTGAATGGAAGTTCATTCTATCAGGTCAGTGTCTGTTTACAAATTGATTCTTGTTATGAGGGTTGGATTCCTCACATCTCAGTTGGATCTGAGATCAACAAGTTGGGTCTTGTTATGAGGGTTGGATTCCTCATTTCTCAGTTGGATTTGAGAACTACAAGCTAGGTTTTTTATGAGAGTTGGATCTCTCATATTCAGTTGAAGTCGAATATATTACAGGATTGATTTTATATGTATTCATACAATTTAAATAAATAAAAGAGAGATATTGTAAGTACTTCATACAGTTTGTGTTTTATATGTTTATGAATAATTAATTGAACTTCATATCTTATTCAATTAATTTAGTTAATCTATGAAAGTGTGAAAAGTAGCCAAAAAGTTCCAGACACTGATTCACCACCCCCCCCCCAGCGGAGGTGGATTTTCATCCTCACTGTCATCATCTAAAGAAGAAACTAGAATAGGAATAGAAGAAGGCACAAACTATGAATATGGATCGCAGGCTAAAGAAGGCACAATTGTCGAATTAGGCTCGCATGCCAGGAGATTTTCATCAAATTTAACATCTCTTCTAATAATAATTTCATTACAATGTGGTTGAATAATTTTGTAACCTTCGACATCTTCAAAATAACCAACAAATATACACTTCTCACTTTTAGGTTGCAATGTTTTCCTTTTTTCATCAGGAATGCGAGCCCATACTATACTGCCAAATACACGAAATTGATTTACATATGGATTAATTTTAGTCCATGCTTCTTCCGATGTTATATTTTTTAGAGCCTTTGTGGGAGTGCGATTTACTATGTAATTTTCATAATTGATGGCTTCTGCCCAATACTTAGACTTAATCCCTTATATTGGATCATACAATTAGCCATTTCTTTATGTGTGTTTCTTTCTCTCAGCAACACCATTTTATTGAGGTGTATATGAAACGATGTGTTGCATTTGGATGCCCTATGTAGTTCAGTAACTTGTAAAACTATTGTTCATATATTCACCTCCATTATCTGTTCTTAACCTTTGAATTTGATTTCCATATTTCTTTTCTACAAGGACCTTGTAGGTCATAAACTTGTCAAAAACTTTTCTCTTAAGTTTTAAGAAGTAAGCCCAAGTACGTCTGGAAAATTCATCAATGAAAGTTAAGAAATAATTGCACCCGGAAAAAAAAGGAGAAGAAAGTGGACTGCATAAGTCACTATGAACAAGTTGCAAAGGGCTTGAGGCATGCCAAGAGGCACGTTTGTCAAAATTATTGCGATGATGTTTGTCGAGAACAAAACCGACACAAACACCATCTTTGCATGAAACAAGAGGAAGACCATTCGCCATATGTTGATTATATAGTTGTTGCAATGAGTGATAGTTTAGATGACCAAACCACTCATGCCAAAGTTTGATCAAGTCATCGCTATGAGCAACAAAAACAGATGCAAAATATGATGTCCCAAATTTGTCAAACTTGTACAACTTGGTAATATCATCAACAATTCCAGTTGCAAGAACATGCTAAGGATATTTGAGATCCTTTTTCACAACTTGGTGAGGTGAAAACTCTATGGTTTTACCTTCACTTGAATGAGTGATTTGATATATAGATATAAGGTTACAGGAATTAAGAATTGTAACACATGATACATCATTGAAATGACCATTATCTACCTGAACTATTACATATCCTACAACACTAAGAGATCTATCATCACCAACAAATATTTTCTTGGTGTTACATTCATTTAGAGTAGAAAATATGGATCTCTCCTTAGCCATATGATAAAATGTTCCATAATCAATAAGCCACTCATCAGAAGAAGAAGTAGAAGTTGCATTGAAGGAGAAACCAAAAGCATAAAGTGTGTGTCCATGAGAAGAAGAAGAAGAATTATAATCAATATTAATGTTGTGCTTCTTCATCGTTGTTTCTAAAGTTGTCATCTTCTTGAAACATTTGGACTCATCATGACCATCTTTCCCACAAAAGTTGCAATGTCTGTCAGTCTTCTTATTTTTAAATTTTTCTCCTTTGTCACCATTAGGAGCTGAAGTTGTTTGAGTGGGTTTGGGATCCTTGTTTTGCTTGTTGTTGTGGCGAGGATGTTTCTTCTTGGGATTAATCTTTCTGTTGGGATACTAAGGCTTTGTTGGATGTACCTACAGTGTCGATCACTCCAAATTGTACAAGCTTATCTTTCTCTCTAATCAAAGCATCACAAAAGGAATCAAGAGTGGGTTTTTGATAATATTTCCCTAGAGCCTCTCTCATGGCATAAAAGGTATATACAAACACAAAATATGCACTACCTAGCTTAAAAAGAATAATATAGATGCAGCGCTCTTCCTCCAGTTTTATGTTACACTCTTTACATAAAATTCTAAGTGTTTTAAACTTAGATAGATAGTCTTCAATGTAAGAGAAATCATTTGTACTTAAAGTCAATATATGATTTTCTAACCGATGTGCTTGAATAATATTATGTTTACCAAAAACAAATTCAATATTTTCCCAGGCTTCATTGTGGTCATCAATTTCTTGAAGGTGGAGCTTTAAATCGGGAGAGATAGACATTTCAATCAGTCCACATTCTTCTTCATTCCTATTATCCCATTTGACTTTATTTTCATCATCAGTGGATTATTTTTCATTTCCCAAGGTAATCCGATACATGCCTTTACTTCTTAATAAATCCTCCATATGGGATTTCCATCGGAAGTAGTTAGTGTTGGTAAGAAAAATATCACTGGAAGAATCCATATTAAATATGCAAATAATATGGATTTTAAAATTGAAACTGATAATATGTACGGAAATATCTCAAAAATTTTGGCGGTTTTAAAAAAACTGCACTGAAAACAGACTTCGGATGTGAAAGTTATGCCCTTTTAAAAAAAAAAACAATAACCAAAGTTCCATGTAGAAAGTAGAAGTTGGTCCACGTGGTGATACCCCTCCAAATAATCTCACTTTTACAAATAAGTTGCTTTACGAAGTGACCCACTTTTATAGAAAGAACTGAGGATTACTTTTACAATGAATTTACTTTATAAAAGAAAGTTGCATGCAAAATAAATAACTTTAAAATAAAATATTAAAGCTACTTATAGTGATTCAATTTTATACTAATGAAATATACTTTACATTAAATGCATGAACGTTTTCAAAAAAAGTAACAAACAAGAGACTTGAACTCAAAACCTCTTCCTTAATAAGGCAACTTTTAACCAAGTGAACTAGCAAAACATATTGTATTGTTTAGAAGGAGGATTAGGGGTTGTTGTTGATGGTTTTGGAGAGCTTGCTAAAAAAAAAAAAAAATTCACACAATAAAAAAATTCCACTTCTCGATGACAACAAGAGTTAGATATCAGTTAGCTTACCCGAAAAATGCACCTTTTCCAATCTGTTTGTGATTTTATGAAATTGTACAGGGCGCAAGGAAAATAGTATACACAGATCCTAAAGAGTAGCAACCCAGAAACAAAAAATAAAAAATTGAAATAATACTCTGTAAAATTTTAAAAAGGGCGTATTCAAGCTTTATACCTTTGGATCTTAATGAAATGATCATATCTTGGGAAAACATAAACCTTTTTGAGTGAAATGAAAATAGTTCCTGACTAAAATGATCACTCCGAACAAAATGGAATAGTCCTCTCAGCCTATAAATGTACAAAAATGACAGAAACCAGAGATGAGGAAACTCGGCTTCACGATCTCGATCTACAATGAGAGAAGGTCTTCAAATAGGCTCTGATACCATGTTCGAAAACACAGGTATTCCAACAGAGGACAAACTCCTTCAGTAACCACTCACACAACCATATCAAATATTAACACACTTATATTTTGACGTGGTAAAACCCCTACGGGGAAAAATCCACGACCCTAGCCAACACGGCCACTTGGAGTAGTTTATTAATGCAAAAGAAAAAGATTACAGAGATATTTTACAAGAGAGTTTCTCACAATTGATCATCGAAAAATGACCCTCCATGCTCTTTAAATAGATATCATGGACCAATTGGGTGTTAAGACACAGATCAATGTAGTCATTAAGATCAAGGAGAATATGAACTTTTAAATCACTCTATGTCGGGAACATATCATGACCATCATATTTCCTAACTACAAATACATATTAACATATGCTAAAGAAACTCACTTTTACCTAATGATACATTAGACCAAGTAGATCTTAACTAAATCCTAAGTGTTTAAATATCCTAACACATTGGTGTGCTACAAAGAGAGTTCTAAAGTACTTGAAGGGAACTCAATACTTTGGGCTCAAATACTATAAGGTGGATGACTTCAAACTAGTTGGACATATAGATTCAAACTTTGATGGGGATAAGGAGAATGGAGTGTGTAATTCAAGATACCTCGTGAGTCTTGGATCAACAACTATCTCTTGGAGATCACGCAAACAATATGTTCCAGGGAATTCCACTACAGACGCAGAGTATGTGGTTGTTGTAGAGGTGACAAAGGAGATTGTGTGGCTCAGGAAGATACTAGAGGATTTGTAGGAGAAACAGGTGAATGCTACTCCAATTTTTATTGAAAACACTTTTGCAATCAAATTAACCAAGAATCCTAGATTCCATGATCAAACCAAGCACATTAACACAAAGTATCATTTGATTCGACATCATGTAGAGGCAAAGACCATTCATTTGATACATTGTTCCACAAGTGAGAAAATTGTAGACATATTCAATAAATTTCTTGGAAGAGAAAAGTTTGAAAAGTTTAGAAAGTTGCTTAGACTTACAAAAGCATGTTCAAATTTAGGGGGGAATGTTAGATATCTAATCCTTGGGATTATGGTACATTGTAAATATTATTTTAAGAGAAATATGAAGAGTCATAGGTGAATATGAAGATTCATTCAAACCTCTTGGAAGATGAAACCAAAGGTCACTTCATATTGTATTAATGAATGTCTCACTTTAAGGAAAATCAATTCATTCTTGGAGTTACTCATCCCTGGATTGACATGACCTTCATAAGGTAACTTGTGACTCAGTCTAATCTAGTCATTTCTATGGATCTAAGCTTGTTCTATAGTACCATATTCCTATTTATTTTCTCACTCTAGTAAAGACTTATGAGGGCATCAAACATCTTCTTTGTCATCTTATTCTCAGATACATGAGGGATTAAATGATCCTTTATGGCATCCACGATGATTTGTTTAGCCTTCACTTCCTTTTTTATGAGATACCAACTGCTGCAAATATATAGGTGGAGGCACAAGTTCCTTGACATTATCCAAGGTATCAGTATGTTCTAGTAAGATTGTAACCCTCACCTTCCATGATAATAAATTAGAGGAACCATCAAGGCACCATCCAATTTGTCTTCAAACCTGAGGATAGCTGATTCCATCTATAATATCTATTGCACAAAATCCAAAATCTAACAATTATTTTTGAAACTTTCTAACTGTTGGTCCTTCTTCCAAGCAATCGATTTACCACTACATATCCCTAAGAATCTCATTCAAAGAAATAGTTGTGACACCATGTGAAAATTCCAAGCCTAGGTGACTAAAGTCCTTCTGATATCAATTAAACAAGTAAATTGTTGAATTTAATTAATATATAAATCAAATTTAGACCATAGAATCAATCACACAATAGCTAGAAATCAAATAGTTGAAGAACAAAATAGTTTCACACATACACCGATAATTAGTCCAAAATCAACTTTTCACTCCTTTGAAAAACTTACAAGGAAACCTCCACAATCTGCCATGAAATAGTAGTTGCACAATTACAAAATCACCTCAACCTAAGTTGTACAAACATGTTGAGAGTTATAAGGTATCAGATCTATTATAATAGCCAAAAACAAAAATATTGCAAAGAATAACAGCGAAACAACATAATATATGAAACCATAGCACCAAAATAATACCTTTATTGATAGGAAACAATGTTCACTTGTTTCTTTGAGGGGGAAACCTCTAGCAGAGTAGTTCTCTATTACAATAATTCTCCGTACAAAGATTTATCATGCCCTCGACTCCTATTTATACTAAATCTATATGCCAAAAGAACAATCTAGAGGAATATCTTCTAGAAGCGGAAGCTTCTATTAGGTCTTCTTACATTTGACTTATTCTTCCTTATTGCTAGGCCTTATCAATATTTTCCTTTATTACATGGAAAATATATTATTCTACCTATGTTAGGGATTAGGTCCTTAACATGCCCTCCTTCTTAAAAAACATCATTTTCCTCAAGGCTTGAGATGAGGAAATTGTTACAGAATGGTAGTTGGCTCCCAGGTGGCATCTACTAGAGTTGTATATTCCACTGTACTAACACTTCCTTGATGGTGCATTGATAGAGATGATGCTCACGCTAATTCAAGACTACTTGTGGCTACAACCAGATGGATCCTTCTTCATCCAACTTGGGAAGACTGGATTGATTTTGACACTTAATTCCAATCACCTTCTTTAAGCAGGAGACATGAAAAACAAGATGGAGCTTAGAATGATTGGGAAAATCTATTTGATAGTCCACATGTCCCACGGGCTTAAGAACTGTATAAGGACCATAAAATTTGGGTGCCAGTTTCTGACAATGGTCAGCCTTGAGTGAAGTTTTCTTATAAGGTTGCAGTCGAGGAAACACCTAGTCCCCTTCAACAATTTGGCATTCCAAGCAACCTTGATATGCTTGTTGCTTCATGCGATTCTGATCCATGACCAAATCCTATTTGAGGGTATGAAGAATAGCCTCTCGAACTGTAAGAATTTGGTCAACCGACTAGACCTTTGAGACGTCGAACATGTATGAGAGAAATGAAGGTGTATTTTTTCCATATACTACTTCAAAAGGAGTCATGCAAGTGGTTGTATGGTAAGAAGTGTTGTACCACCATTCAGCTAGGGGTAACCATTGATCCCACTAATTTTTCCTCTCATATGAAAATGATCCAAGGGATCAAATTTTGCTCAAAATTCAAAGCGCTCGGAATCGCTTCAAATCGAATGGGAGCATAGGCCTCGTCATCATGAACCCAACGCAACTCGTTTGGGTTCAAATGGACGTCGAATGAGAGAGATATCACGTTCTGTTCAAATCAACAAACATGCAAAAAAAATGTGCTGACTGTACAGTACGTACGGATGCTGACGTGGAAGGACCGTACGACACATGGCAGAGCCATACGACACTTGGTAGGGCCATACGACATGTGGCAAATCCATACGACACGTGGAAAGGCAGTACGACATGTGGCGGATGTTGGTTGGCAGTCGTGTGGACGAGTTGGCGTATGACGCATGGCAATGGTGGCGAATGGAATGCTGACACGTGGCCCACTCAATGGCCACCACGTGTCACCGTGGTGTTGGTTTAAAATTTATGTTGTTGGCTGAATTCAACCCCGCGACCTCCGGGCAGGGGCAAAGCTTTGGGAAGGGATACCCAACCGGCGCGCCACCCATATAGTTCTTAACACTATACCTTTAGAAATTTATTTGAATTTGAATTGATTTGCAATGGGGGCGCGGTTCGAGCTGGGGCTTAGCCCCGACCCCCAGTCTTATGTGTATACAATGTAACCACATCACGCACCTTTCCGACCGTTTAAACCTTTGGCCCTTTGTGTATATGCACGCGGTCATATGGTGCTTCACATGCCCACGGTCCTAGGTGGTTAGGGGCTAGGTGCGTAACCATCCTACGGTTCGCACCGTTGTGCGGTTGCGCCCGGTGCTAGGTTTTAACACATATATGTGCGTGGGGGATAGGTTGAGGAGCAATATTGATGCAGGAGCATCTCTCCACGTCAGTCAGTCAGCCAGCCAGCCATGTCGAGCGTGTGCATTCAAGCTGAAGAGAGGCGTAGCCTCATTTGAATTTGAAATTGAATGTAATTTAATGTCTAGGCTGGTGAGCCATAGAAGCCATGCCTTTGCACAGGCTATAGATAAGATAGACATTTAATGTGTGTATGGCTGAGATCTAGATCCATATGTTGGACTAGACAGCCATTTATTGTAATTGAATAGAGTAGGTGGACCTGGAGGGAAGTGCTCGAAGAGCCCCTCAGGTAAAAGAGATTTTCTTATCTCATTTTGGAGTAGTGTAGTGGGGTGAGGATCTGCAGGTAGGGAAGAGAGGAGAAGAGCTAGAGAGAGCTCAGGAACACCTTTGTAAATACAGACATTTGCCATTTTAATATAATCAGAAGCAGTTTTTCCTGCATGTCATTCTGTGTTATATAGATGTCTGTGTGTGTTCTCTATGTGTGTTGTGAATGTATGATTATTGATGCATTCTGCAGGAGTGTGTTTGATTTCAGGTAAAAGTCTTTGAGGCTTCACACCAGGAGGGTGTGACTAAACGCTATGGGTTCTGAGATCCGTGCACAAAGGATGCACTTCTGAACACTGCGGGTTCAGACAAAGACGTGCTGCGGCACAGGACTGGAATCAACAACTCAGGAGAAATACCTTTGAGGTTGTTGAATACATCAGGAGACAAGGCTGTGTGGGAGAAGACACAATTGCAGACAGAATCTCTCAGGATTTCTATAAAGGCTCTTCCAAGCGGGCATTGAGCGTATGCATTGCGGTGCATTTGAGGAAGGACTCGGTTGTGAGTTTGGAGAAAACAGAATCATTGGAGATTCTGTGAGAGCTCTGCCAGGTGGGCATTGAGAAGGTGCATAGATGGACGGGAGAAGAAGACAGAACCACTGAACGTTCTGTGAGAGCTCTGTCAAGTGGGCATTTGAGTCTGTGTGAAGGCAAGCACAGAAAAAGAAAGAAATCTTTGAGTTCTGGAAGTTAGAGGAAGGTTCCATTGAGGGAACCTCTCAGGGTTACTGAACACCCAGAAAGACTTAGCAAGAGGTTGCTTGAGCAGGAAGATTGCCAGGAAGGAATTTATTCTCCATCTGTGGGAGAAGAAAGCCAAAATCCCTTAGGGGTCTGAGCGTGTAAGAAGCTCAGAAGAGAAAGCGCTAGCGCGTGCATGAGAAGACTCTATAAGGAGTGCAGGAGTCGAAGAATCCTCTGTGGATTCGAAGAAAGAAAGCTCAGGAAGGACAATGTTTATACGTGCGCAGCAGAACTCACAGTCATGGAGTTCGCGGAAACAGACAAAGGTTGAGGCCTTTGGAAATTCGAAACTTCTCCCAAGGTTGGGAAGAAAGTGCAGGAAACTGAGGAGGGAGCTCAGCAACCGTCAGATCGGCAAGAGAATAGATCTGGACCATTGGTTTTCACGTCCAGGAGAGGAGCAGGAGAAGCACAAAGAAGAGGAGATCGATAGCTGTTGGATCTCTAGCAGAAATCCTGTCAACCGTCGGATTGGACAAGAAGTGCACGAGGTTTAATCCTTCTCACACCAGGAAGAAGTCCTGACAATCATCGGGATATCGGTGTTCGGGAAATCAGGATTCCTGAGGTTGTGAGAATCGAGACATCGAAAGTCTCGAAATCCCGACATAATCAGAGCCATCCGTTGAAGAGAACACGTGGCAGAGATCGAGCGCCACCAAGGAAAGGTTGACAGGAGGTCATTCATCGGAGGATATCAGCCTGCGTCAAGTGGTATCAGAGAAAATTGCTTGTCTATATATTTCAGGCAAGAGGAGAAAAGAGGAGGCGGAAGAAGACAGAGTTGTTGAGGACTCTGTAATGACTGTTTGCAGGTAGGCAGCAGTCAAGGAGACAGTCAGCAAGACTGTAAGATGAAGTTGGAGACACTCTTGATCCAGAGTGACAGCAGCAGGTCTGCCAGGGAGGCGTATAAACACAGCAAGATGGCTACTGAAGGCCATAAGCATGCTGAAAAGAAGAGCCCAGAGCTGATGAGCGCAGCAGAAATGGATAAAGAGCTCGCTGACATAAAGTGAGAGATGGAGGAGCTCGAATGGAAGATGCGACAGGATAGGAAGCCGAGATGGGTGTATGAGTGGCCCATGAAGATGCCAAAGATGAAGTGGCCAGTCAGGGAGATGATGGTCATAAGACATCATAGACTGTTAAAGGAATGGTTGAGGTATGTTGAAAATCTCAA
>JASDQU010309905.1:45052-63616 GCA_032191745.1 Picea mariana | reverse complement strand
ACGGATGATCGTGCGACACGTGTCCTTCTTCCGATGGACGGCTCTGATATTCTCGGGGTTTCGAGACTTACAAGTCCTGATGCCTGGTGTCTCGGATCTCCGATACGGATGATCGTGCGACACGTGTCCTTCTTCAGACGGACGGCTCAGATCATCGATGCCTCTACTGACGTCACATGCGGTTTGACACGTGTTAACTTTTGCCACGTGTCACCCTGATTCGTTACCCACAAGTGCCTCAATTGCTTGAATCAGTATGACACTTGTCACTCCCTGGTTGTGCCATGTGTCACTTTGCTGACGTGTTCTGTTGACGTGTGTTGGATCGACGGTCTAGATCGCTTGTTATCCAATGGCTGTGATTAACTCGTGAAATCACATATCGCGATTTCGGGGTTTTCGTGGTCATTGTTCTTTTCCTATTGAAATCGCGATCCCCGATTCTCCGATAAGGCCTCCTCGCTACCACGCGTCCATGTGAATGAACGGTCCAGATCATGTCGGGATTTCACCTTGGCTTTTCCCGATGGTATATCTCCCTTGCAACTTCTGTCTAATCTGAAGGCCCTTGTTCTTTCGGGAAATTTGAATGAGATCCTGTGGTTGTGAATCTCTGTCTTCCTTCTCTTCTGCAAATTCCTGTATCTTGAGCTTTTCCTTTTCTGCGCACGTTTTCTTCACCGCTGTTCCTCCTGAGCTTTCATGTCTGAATCCCCAAGGTATTTTTATCCTTTTTATTCTACCATCTCCACTGCTGTACTTGCCATCAATGACAAGCATACGCTACTTGGTAAACATTTGCCAACAATGTGGGCCCAATTGCCACCTACTAAATATATTTCTTTCCAAATAGAGACTTTCTCATTTAAACTATTATAACTACTAAATGAATTTATAATCTATTGTATGTATGCAGGCCTATTATAACCTCTAACTACTCATAATCTAACATAAAAAAATATTGATTGCAAGCATAAATCTTAATTATTGAAATCTAGAAAGAATTCATTTCTCTCAAATTAAACCCTCCTAGCATATTCAACTGCATATAAATGGCATTTAATATGTCCCTGCAATAACATTCATAACGAGTTCATAATATTTTCTATAGAAACAATTGGCAGAAATGACAAATTGCAAAAAATATGCATAAAACAATTAATCAACAACAATGCACTATTGTATCAATTGATCATGAATAAACTCTTCCTTATATTCACTCTTCAAAAATAATTCATCAGATTGAGGTACAATCAAAATCCCCCAAAAATAGCCTTCAATATTTCATAAAGCTTGGTAATAATATACAAGACTCCAATTCCATATTTTTTTCCAACCCCCCAAACAAGAGTTCCCATTTTATGATATGTCATCGATGGCTCTTCATTTCCTTTCCTTCTTCGGTTACAACCACTCCCTTTTTCCAAGAAAATCGATGATACTTTCTTACAACAGATTGATGGGCCTCTTACCCAATGAAACTATGCCTCATGATATTGTTGCCACTTGGTGGGTAAATTTCTCAGCAAAAATATGGATCTAATCCCAACGAAATTGTGGCTCGATTTTCAATATATTCGGGATTATTTTCCATGCAAATCATGACCCTATTTTTTTTGTTTTAGTTGCCAAATTTGCTGCATTTTTTATGATCCAATTCTTCTACAAACTCATCCCAAATTTCCGCAATCAGGTGATCAAAATATTATATTCTTTGGTTCTTCATTTTTTGTGTTTTGGTGGAATTTTCCTAAGTGATTTTGTAACTCCAATATCGACCATTTCATGTCCTTAATCTCTATTAAATCATGGATCCAATCTCAGGAAATTCATGATCATTCTTTCAGTAATATGCTGGTCAAGATCCTTTGCAATTTGGTGGCACTATTCTGGTAGTGAATTGGTCCTCCTTTTTCATTCCTGCCACTCAAAATATAAATAAAACTAACTTTAAAATGTATTACTAAATATTTTATTTACAAAAATAAAAATATCTATCTATCTATCTATCTACAATTAAAACCCTATTCAAAATATTATGCCGACAAAAAATCTTAGGAGAAATCAAAGAAAACTCATAACTTCTAAATTCAAGCCAAGTTTATTGATGGGTAAGTTTGATTCACACTTACAAATTGACAGGTAATCAGATAAAGTTTTGACAATCAAAATGAGTCATGGATATCGAAAACCCAAAAGCATCATGATTTGAGAGAAAAATAATGAAATTTTTCGAAAACAAAGTTGCACATTATTTTTTAATGAAAGTCTAATCCTTGTAAAAAGAATGATGTTGTGCTCAAGTTGAAATACATCGGCTTGTTTCCAACCTTTTATATATATAATTTTAAGACGCAGATTAAATTCCATAATATTAACTCTTGTTTGAATTATTTTAATCCACCAAACTTCCCAACTGACTCAATTGAGCATTGAAACCAAAAAATTATTTGAATTATTTTAATCCACCAAACTTCCCAACTGACTCAATTGAGCATTGAAACCAAAACATTAGCGTAGATTCTAAAATCTTTTGAAACCAAAAATTAAATGAGATAAGGGTGTGAGATAGATCCAATAATCTTAGATGATTCTACAAACATAATTATGTGAAATGGAAACATATATATTTAGGTAGTGCAACCATTATGCATGAAAAAAATAAAAATAAAGTGAGACTAAAACAACTTCATAATTACAAGATGAAGGAAAGGAAAAAAATCAACACAACAAACAAAATGTCATCAATCATGAGTTAAACCGATCAATATCATAAGGCACAAAAATCTCGTTCTCAATAATAGTTCATAAGAACCAATCATCTAAATCACGCAAACCAAAAGACAATGAAGAGATCAATAAAAATCAAAGATCATCATCAATCAAGATATAAAGCAATTCAACATAGAGCTCCAAACCAAGGTTTAGAAACCAAAAATAGGATCAAACAACAAATAAGATGGTAGTTTCAAATTTTAATGGGGGGGCCTTCTTTTTTTTAGAAAAAGTGAAGGGGGAGTTGTTGAAGCATTAATAATTGGCAACACACTATAATAATTGGTTATCTCTATAAAAAAATATAAGGACTTTGCTTCAAAACTGAATGTTAAGGATAAGCTCATAAACTGCAAAAAAAATTCCAAAGGTTATGTGTACCACAATAACACCAAAATTTTAGAAGATATAAACCAAAATTTCAAATACTTCTCATCTAACGTACCCTTTTCAAAGAGCCATTAAGGGAGGTAATTTTCTTGAATTGGCCACACACTTCTAATTGGATTTGGTTTGACCATAGGATTTTAACTTTTATAACAAATAGATATCCACATAAGTGTATTCCTCATCTCTATTCTCTGGACATTTCTTCATTAACAATGTGCGTCCATATCCCCAATGAAGATTCCTTGGTATCAGACAAGCATGGCCCCATTGTTAGTGAACATCTATAGCCCCGAAGGGTTTGCTTGTACTTCCTACACTATTAAAAGTGATTTCAACTTCCTATTTATTACATTTCACATCATTTCTCACCATTTTTTATTTGTGTATAAGATTTGCGCATGCAAATAGGTGTGTATAAAGTGGGGGTGTCTAATATGAGAGTTGCTTTGATTTTCTAAGTAGATGCTATGGATTTTTACTTTAACCCAAAGGTCTCCCCAAAAACCATCATAGTAGTAGCCAATTTATTAATGTGATATGGATGGAGCTCAAAGAAAATAGAAGATAGACACTTTCCTTTACTTATGAATTATCATTGTATTTCTTAGTAGGCATATGTGTTCCACCACAACTATCGGTCAATGTCTAATATCCTATAACTTCATAAAGGTATTTCAGATGTAGCAGCCCATGTTTTCCATGACTTGTAAGAATGTCTTCAGTGTGTGGCCAGAGTTAATCCTACCCTTGCACTCAAACTCAAGGATTAAACCTCAGGCAAAAAGAAGATCCCAAGTCATATAAAATAACATCAACAATTAAAATAATAGATGAATGTAATATCTACTAGAAGGAAAGTGTCAAGGTCAAAAACCAAAGCATGAAAAATAAAATAAAATAAAACTAAACTAAAGAATTCCCAAAAGAAAGTTGTTAGTTATTATGGTCAATGGTAAAGATATTCAAGCTGAACATAGACTTAGCTCCAAGGAGCATAGAACAATTTCTAATCCATCATAATATTAAATATATTTACAAAAGTATTTACATTAAAAAATCGGGAGAAAAACCAAAGGTAAAAACTTAAGAAACATGTTTTTAATTTCAAACTAAAGATCACACCTTAAAATGATACCCAAGACACATTACAAGACCTGAAAGGTAGAATAAGCATAATAGTAAGAACCAAGAATCACATGGTCAAGAAAAAAATTCAACATCATGCAAAACCCTTAACTTCAATTCTCATTCATCAAGTCCCCTTCCTGGTACCTATCAATACAAATTCCTTAAAATAATCGGTAGATAATATATTCAATTTATTCATGAGAATTTTTTTTTCAAGTTGTCATACCTATTCAACTTTACTACTGCAAATAAAAACTTCAAAAACACAAGACCCCCAATCTCAGAAATTGCATCATCGTGTTTCACCAAAGCATCAATTGTCTCTTTTCATAACTAATATATATACTTTTTAAAATTTGTTATCTAGCATTTCTACTTGATGAGTGGTGACAAGAAGATGCTAGGATTAGTGAGAATATTTCTAGAAGTTTCTAGATGTTTTTATTTAGAATATTGTTTGGATTTGTTTCTCTACATAGGAAGTTAGTTGTGGTAATTTTTGGAGGTTGTTGAATCTTGGAGATCCACTCTTTTTTGGGTGATTGTATTTTCTATCTTAGAGAAAAATTTGTTTGTATTTAAATTGCTTAAGATGAATGAAATCACAATGAATAATTTGAGTGTGTTTCCTTTTAATTTATGAGAAAAAAAAATTGTCTGGTGATTATAAGTTTGTTGTTTAATTTGGAGAGGAAATCGAGTTCAAGAGATATTGGTCTCTCTGAGATGGTATCAGAGCAGTGATCCATTCCAATGGGAGACAGTCGTTACCTACCATACACTGAGAAAACAATAAAATCAAATCGTTGGAGAGGTTCCTACATTGAAGAGGTCCATATGTTGGAATGGAGGGATAAGTTCACTAACATAAGAGCACTTCCATGTCATAAAAGATCTGCATGAGGCAAGGCCAACATGTGATTTGCAGTGCTAGTGAACGCTGCCATTGTAATTCATCATTTTTTTAAAATTTCCAAGTGAGGTTTATGTGTGAGAAAATATCTAGTTATTGTCTACCATTTTTTGATATGGATAACTTTAAACTTTGTGATTCTGAGAAATTGGAAGGTGCATCCAATTATTCCTCATGGAAATATTTTATGGAGCTCATCCTAATTGAACGTGGTGTCTTCTCCATAGTTTATGGGAAGGAACCAAAACCGACAGATCCCAATGATCAGGCCAAGTGGAGTAAGAGATATATAAAGGGTCGAATGATTATCTTAATTAATTTGAGATCTTCTTTGGTTGTACATGTGAGAGACTACAAGATGACCAAAGAATTTCGGGACAAGTTGAACACGTTCATGATAGTCAAAGGAGAGAGTGTCTCTTCTTATCTTGAAAAGATCAAAGAGATCCGAGGTCAACTAAATGACGTTGGTGATACAATCTTAAATGAAGAATTGGTAGCTATTTCTTTAAATGGTTTATCTAATGATTATGAAATGTTTGTAAGCAGTATTGCGGATAGAGAAATAGTGCTAACATTTGAGAAGTTGTATGATATTTTCCCATCTGAGGAAATGCGCAAGAAAGTGAAGAATCAAAAGGATTCATAAGATGTTTCTTTGTGGTCAAAGTAAAATAAAAATGGAAAGAAGTGGCAGAAAGGGAAAGGAAGAAAAACCCCTCAGCAGCCATCCAATGGGGGTGGGTCTTCTTCATCCGGGAGAAACCTTTCAAAATTCAAGTGCTTCAATTATAATAAAAAGGGACATTATGCACAGGAATGTCCTAAGAAGAATTTTAAGGATGAAAAGGGACATGAACAACTGTAAAAGTTCAGACCCCAACCCAGTTTCAGTCTCACTGATTTTTTAGCCAATGTTTAATGCCCAAACCCATAATTATAACAACGAATTAAATACAGCAGAAAATAATTTCAGAACAGAAACATGAGGATTATGAACATCTTTTATAATACATAAATAAAATATCAGCAGCACATAAACTCAGAAAAATATTGACACAGAGATTTTCGGTCTAACAACGACCTTGGAAAAACCCAAAAGGGGAAAACCAGTGAGAGAGGGAGATTTTTATTATTTAGGAGATTCAGAGAAATTCGGTTACAGCATGTTCATATTCAGAAATTTAATGACAAACTTATCTCTATAACCATGCCAAGTCTTCACTCACACATGAAAATGAGCAAAACTCCTTAAAACTCTTTCCAAAATTTTCTACAATAAATTACAGGTCTTCTCCTCGATCTATGTGCCTCCAAATCGCTGTACGGCTGCCTTGAAATTTGTGCCAACAACTTCAGAAAATTTTTGGGTTCATTAATGGATGTACAACTACCTTGAAAACTGTGCCAAATTTTCCAGGAACACCACAGAGCAACCTACCTTGATTTATGTGCCAAGAAAGGACTATACGGACCTGTGAGGAATCCATGCGGTACGGTCTGAGTACGATTGTCTGCCCCTCCTCAAAATCTATGCCAGATTACGACTATACGGACTGATAAATCCATACCGTATGGATAGAATTAAATGTTGTCTGCTGCCTCGATTTCTGTGCACACAAAAGACTATACGAACCCTGAAATCCATACTCTACGGCCTCCTTTGTATGTTGAACCTTTTGCCTCTATTTCTGTGCTAGTATTCTTCCTTGGAATGCATGCCCTAGCTCTCAGAAGTGGCCTCTTTCTTGCTGCTCGAAAATGCTCTCTCTCTTGCTCTCTCAACAATGAAATGAACAACCCAACAATGGGTACGCCCTCCAACCCTAATCGACCTCATGAGGTAAGTGAGGATTTTTGTAATCCAATGGCTGAGATTGTATTAGATGAGTGGATGAGATTGAGTGTCTCTTCACTCACCCCCTCACTAAAGTCATAAAGTCACCTTTTAATTTGCATCTCACAAATTAAATGACTAGGGTCCACATTAGGCACTTTCTCACCCCTTAGGTGCCTAGGGATGAGAAACACTTGCCTAGGTACTTTTTAATTAAAATTTGAACACTCCCTCTTATCGAGGAAAGTGTCACTCACTACTCCAAGCTTGTCCCTGAAAAATACAAACTTGCCTCTGCTCAATGCTTTGGTGAGTATGTCTGTAACCTGATCCTCTGTAGATATGTATTGTAGCTCCACAACTCCTCTCTGAACATAGTCACGGATGAAGTGATAACGAATCTTGATATGCTTAGACCTGTCATGAAAAATTGGATTCTCCGAGAGTTTGATGCAACTCTGATTATCAAAGTAAATTATGGTAGGCCTCAACTGCACACTGAACAATCCCACCAGCAACTTGTGAATCCAAATGGCCTCACAACTGTCCTAACTAGTTTCCATATACTTAGCCTCTACAAAACTCAAAGCCACTAACATTTTCTTCCGACTAAACCAAGACAAAACTATTGAGCCCAATCTAAAACAACACCCTGAAGTGCTCTTCCTGTCACTGACACATCCTACCCAATATGAATCTGTATAGCCAACCAAATGAACTCCATATCCTCTCTGATAGTCCATACCATAATCTACTGTACCACAAATATACTTGAGCACATGTTTTTCTGCCACCCAGTGCACTCTCCTAGGCTCCACCATGAACTGACTGAGAGTGTTGACAGCAAAAAAAATATCTGGCCTAGGGATGATTTTAAGGATGGAAATTTATTTTAAAATGTAGAAACCTTGGCGAATCTTACTTATCCTTCATATGCCAACTATAATTGTTTGGTGATATTTTTGTAAAAATATTCAAATTTCTAAGGATTTTATATAGTTTTTATAAAATTTTGGCGATTTTTAAGGTAAAATAATTTTATCCTATAGAATTTGGGCGAATTATTTTTAAAATAATGAATCTCATTTTTGGAAAAAACATGGAAAATTAGACCATGAGCGAAATTTAGCCCCTAAAATCATCCATGAGATTCTGGCCTGCTATTGACCAAATACATCAATGACCCGATCAACTGACGATATAAAGTGGAATCCACCAACTGTGACTTAGAAGCATGAAGCTTCTTTCAGTTGGAAATCATGGGAGTTTTCATGGACCTACAATAATCCATCTGAAATCTACTCAGAATGTCACACACATACTTCCCCTGTCCCAGGAATATGTGTCCAGGTTCCTGCCAAACCTCCAATCCCAAAAAGTAATGCATCTTTCCGTAATCAGTCATATTGAACTTTGAAGCAAGGCTCTACTTGCAGCTGTTGATGAGTCTCTATGCTCCTATAATGAAAATATCATCCACATATAGTAGAAGAATGAGAGGATCCTCTCCAGCCACAATGTAGTATAGGTTGGGATCCGTCTCACTCTTCTCAAAACCCAACTGCTGCAAATAGGCATTTATCCTCGAATACTAATCTCTGGGATCTTGTTTCAACCCATACAATGCCTTCTTCAGTCTACACACATGAGACTCTCTCTGCACCTCAAAGCCCAATGGTTGCTCAATATACACCTCCTCCTGTATAAGACCATTCAGAAATGTGGTCTTCACATCCATCTCGTGGATCTTCCAACCCATTTCTGCTGCAATGGATATCACTACGCTGATCGAAGTGTATATAGCCACTGGGACAAAGATCTCATCATAGTCGACTCCCTCAACCCGTGAAAACCCCCGAGCCACAAACCGAGCTTTGTAATTCTCAATGCTACCATTTGCAGCATGCTTTAGTTTATAGAGCCACCTGGAAGTCACCACTGACTTCCCTTCAGGTCTAGTAACAACTTCTCGGACATCGTTCTTCATGATGGAATTGTACTCTTCCATCATGGAATCTCTCCAAATCTATCTACCAGAAGCCTCCTCAAAAGTGGAAGGCTCAAACTCTCGAATACTGCTCACCATCGCGATGTAGCTGCAAAACCTCTTGGGATGTTTACTCTCCCTCATTGCCTGTCTGGGATTCCCCACCAAACCCTGTGCCTCCCTCAAAGTATCCCGAAGCCACTTGGGCTTCCTCCTCTCTGAAGTAGTGTCTCGTGGAGGGGACTCTCCCTACTCAACCCCATCTCTCGAAGACAATGATCCTGAAGTAGACTTTGGAGTGCTTGATCCTAAAACCTGTGGACCAGTGGCATGTGAACCTGAATCTTATGGCCCTATCACCTATGAACCTGTTGTCCTCGAAATCTGTGTCACTGTAGTTTGTTGCAGACTCACCTTTATCTCAGGTGAAGACTAGTCACCCTTCTCTGTCCCTCTAGACTTCCTAAAGGCTCTGTCCTCCTCAAATCTGACATCCCTCCTGAAGACAATCTTCCTCGAGGAAGGAAGGTATATACGGAAAACCTTTGAAGTCTCATTGTACCCAACAAAGATCCCTCTCTCTTTCGTGGGCTCCAATTTTGTACTCTTCTCAAAAGGGATATGTGAATAAGTGATGCACCCAAAAATCCGAAGTTGCCCCACCTTAGGCTTCTTCCTAGAAAAATCCTCCTCATGAGTCATGCTCCCCACAGCCTTGTGAGGACTCTTGTTCTACAAATAAACTGTAGTGTAGCATGCCTCAGCTCATAGAAATAGTGGCAGCCCCTGATCATGTAGCATGGCTCTCGCAGCCATGAAAATGGCCCTATTCTTCCTCTCTGCAACCCCATTCTGTTGTGGGTTGTAAGGAAAAGTCAAATCTCTCCTGATGCCCTCTCCTGCACAGAAGACCATGGACTCCTTGGAGGTATACTCACCCCCATTGTCCATCCTCAAAAATCTGATTTTCTTCGTGAGAAGTCATCAATGAATACAACATAGTATATAAAACCAGTCAATGATGCCGAAGACATGGGGACACATACAACTGAATGTATAAGATCAAGAATCCCTGATGCTCTACTATCATTGCTCGGAAAAGCAGTCTTGATCCGGATTTATGCAGGAACATAATGAAATAAAAAAATACACATAAACACAGAGATGCAGCAAAAGTAAAACTTCATTTCATTAACAACAAATGACTGAAATATGCTTACAGACATAATGGAAATAAAATAGCTCGGGCGTTGGTAGCTTATCTTTGAGAAGAGATGTGGCAGCTACTAGCCTTTTAACTCTATGTTACAATGAGGCTCGAAGACCTATATATTATTGAGAAACAATGGAAAACCCTAAACATCCAAAAACCTAACCCTAGTAGATGAAACACCAGAATATGGGCCCCGTTGGGGTAAATTGGCACATCAATTTCCCGGGGTCGTAACTTTGGCATACTATCTTCGTTTGAAGCACATGATACATCGTTAGAAAGATCTATCCTAGGAATACACTATTGACAATGAATATTGAGTCCGGAAAGGACTCTTCTTCACCACAACATTCATGCCCAAAAAATGTCGTTTAGGGCCTCAAAACGGCTCCGGAAGTTCAGGACTCGAAAAACTGCTAAACAAAGTAAATTGTGCTACAATTAAAGAAACTGAAAAACTGAAAGAAACAATGGTGTGGATCCAAGTGGAATAGGCGAGTGGCCACCAATATCCACCTAGATCATTCCTCCTCCCTTAGGAATCAATGGTCCCCATTGCGTTGAGTTCCCTCATGAGATGAGGAAACTTTTGTTGAACTTGGTCCTTGGTGAACCACTTTCCCTGGTGAAGGAATTGGCCTGCTTTGAAAAATCGATATAGTTGGATCCTCTGTTGGTGGGTGTTCTTGATCTGTGTGTCCCTAATCTGATTAGTCGTGGATTGTTCCATGCAGTCTGGGTTTAATCTGTTGGTGCGAGTTGTTCTGCCATGTCGGATGTGTCCAGTAGAGGTAGAAAGTAGGGTCGAAGGCAGTCCACATTGAACATTGGGTGTAGACCAAGAAATGGTGGAATACTAAGCTCAAAGGCATTGTCCCCTACATCCTTGGTGATGGTATATGGCCCATATCAGAGCGGGTGAATCTTCCAATAGGGTCCAACAAGGCACTCCTTTTACAAATGTAGCCACACTTTGTTGCCCACCTGGAAGTTGTGTGGCACCCAATGTTGATCATGTCACTGCTTATACTTAGCATTGGCTCTGTCCAATATGTCATGAACCTATTGACGGATGTGTTGAATGCACTCAATGAAGTTGTTTGCCTTGTCAGCCTCAGACTGGACATGGGTTGAATCTGCCTGAGTAGCCGCAAATGGCATGGCTATGTCAATGGGATGTAGTGGCTGGAATCACAAGCCCACCTAAAAGGGGATATGGCTGGTTGAGCTATGGAGAGCCTAGTTGTAGCTTTGTTGTACATAGGGGAGGCTCTCATCCCATGTGCATGGATTCTTTGAGTTGTACATGCACATAATGTGTACAATCATCTGGTTGATGACCTTTGTCTGGCCATCAGTTTGTGGATGGAAAGTGTTGGACTTGGTGAGCTTGGTGTCCATCATCGACCAGAGGCTGGACCAAAATTTACTGAGGAACCTGCTATCCTGATCTGAGATGATAGACTGTGGGATCCCAAAGTGTACCCAAACTCGTTCAAAGAAGAGTTTAGAAATGGCTTCTACTATGATATTCTTCTTGCAGTCCATCATAATGGACATCTTTGAGAATTTGTCGATGACCACAAAAATACAGTCATTTCCATGCTTAGTCAAAGGAAGGCCAGGCACGTAATCCATGGATATAGATTCCCAAGGTCG
The DNA here is from genome assembly GCA_032191745.1 of Picea mariana. Taxonomy (NCBI): domain Eukaryota; kingdom Viridiplantae; phylum Streptophyta; class Pinopsida; order Pinales; family Pinaceae; genus Picea; species Picea mariana. The sequence continues at coordinate 51,714 of JASDQU010309905.1, read as the reverse complement.
ACTAGGGGTAGGCAACGAAGTATAGAGGCCTTGCTTCTTGATGGTTGGTTTGGAAATGGTGCAAGCAGTGCAGGACTTGATGTACTTCCCGACATCCTGTCGAAGGTTCAGCCAATAGAAATACTTTTGTAGTATTGCCACAATTTTCTCGAACCCAAAATGCCCAGCGACCCAACTGTAGTGTGCCTCCCAATTCATCTTGGCACACTCACTTGAAGGAACACAAATATGTCCCAGGTGACATAACAGGACATCCTGGAGGTGAAAATTAGGAACTTTCTTACCCTCCAAGAGCGTATTGTGTGTGTGGCCAAATTATGGATCACTTTTGTAGAGAAGCGACCAATCAGAAGTCTAGTGCCCACAAGAGTTGAGCACTGTGGTTAGCTCCATGATACGGGGTAGGCTGAGGTAGTCTTCAACATTATTGGTGCTTCCTTTCTTGTACTTAATGTTCAAATGAAACTGTTGCAGGTATGTGGACCACTTTTGATGACGATCGTTCTACAACTTCCCTTGTGATTGTATGAAATGCAAGGGTCAGTGGTCTGTGTGGATGATCGTTTCCTTTCCCAAAATGTAATTCTTCCATTTTTGCCAAGCCTGCACAATGGAATACATCTCTTTTTCATAAGCGGGATACTTTCGGACCATGTCGGAAAGTGTCTCACTGTGATATGCCACTAGATTCCCCTGTTGAGTAAGGACTTGAGTAAGGACTACCCCAATAGCATAGTCGGAGGCATATGTATTGATCTCAAATGGTTGTTTCAAGTCTGGTAAGGTGAGCACTGGTTCAGAGCAGAGGCGATCCTTCAAATCGTCAAACACCTTCTATTGATATTCAGACCAAAAGAATTTTTGTTTTGTTCGTCCCTTGGTGACTTGACTCAAGGGCCAAGTGATATGAGAGAATCCCAACACAAACCTGGGGTAGAAATTGGCAAGACCCAAAAAGATGCGAAGCTCTGTTAGGATGGTTGGGGCTGGCCAATCTCGAATGACTTGGATCTTGGTTGGATCCACATGCACCCCCCGCTCATCAATAATGTATCCCAGATACTGAACTTGGGTCATGCCAAAAGTGCACTTCTCCAAATTGGCACACAACTTGTGTTGCCACCGTGTTTGGAGGACTTGTCATATGTGGTGGAGGTTGTCTTCCCAAGTCTGGTTGAAGATCAGAATGTCATCCAAGTACATCACTACAAATGAGTTGGTGAATGGTCACAAGATGTCTTCCATTAGTCTCATGAAGTTTGCAAGGGAATTCGTCAACATGAAAGGCATGACCAACCATTCGAAAAAGGCCCTCCTTGGATTTGAAGGAATTCTTCCACACGTCAGAGGGTTCAATTGGTACCCGATAATACCCAGACTTCAAGTCGATCTTGCTGAAATATTTTTCCCCCTTGAGTTGGTCCAGACGGTCATAAATCTGTGGGATCGGGTACCTATTCTGGACAGTGATCTTGTTCAGTGGTCGATATTCAATGCAGAGTCTCCAAGTCCCATCCTTCTTCTGCACCAGCACCATCGGGCTCCCACAGGGCGATGAACTCAGCCGGATGTGACCTTTCTACAACAGCTCCTGAATCTGCCTCTTGATTTCATCATTCTCTAGAACAGAGCGCTAATAGATTGGTCCATTGGGCAGGGGTGCACGTGGGGTCAGATCGATGGGGTACTTGACTTGACAGTGTAGAGGCACCCCTACAAGGGAGGTGAAGATGTCCCCGTACTCCTCCACAACCTTATCCATTTGTTTATGTTGTGTAGAGGGGCCCTGTCTGGAGGTTGTGGCCACATTCTTCTTTTTTCCTTGAGGTTGGATCATCAGGAAAACAAATCTCCTGGTTTTGGCAATGAGCTTACTGCAATGTTTTGTAGTAACCAAAGAGATGGTTGTAGGTAGTGCTATTTCCGGTATCCTGTATAGCTTATTGCCCAAAGTAATAATAACATAACAAGACCTGGACTCATACATAACATGTCGCTTCCACAAGTATGATTGGCCTAATAATACATCAAAAACATCAAGAGGAGAAATGACACATAATACCTCATTTGTGAAGGGTTTGATGCTATAGGGAATGTGACATTGCTAACTTACTCGGAGGTCCCGTCCTTGGTGCATCCACCCGATGGTGTATGGTCGTGGGTGTGTTGTGGTCGACAGGCCCAACCATTTCACGACCTCTACTGAGATAAGGTTCTTCTGGCTCCCATTGTCGACAATGAACTACAACGGGGAACCCTTTACCAACATCTAGGAATGGAAGAGGCGCTCCGCCTCCTCTGGATCTTCTGGTTCCTTCTTCTGGTTCCTTCATGGTGGAAACGATGGCATTGGGCTCCGCATCGATAATATTCTTTCCCCTGTCATTCCCCTTGTTGGGTTTTGATTTAGATTCAGATCCTTCATTTGATTCAGAAGCCTTCAACTCGGCTACCAATGACTGCTTGGCCCAACACTCACTTGTGTTGTGAGTGGAGCTCTTATGGAACTCACACCACTTCCCTGTGTCCTTTTTTGGATTTGTGATGTTGTTATTTTCTTGCGGCTTTGGCAGGTTGTCCTGGGCCACCCCGCCTTGGCTTGGTCCTTTTTTCAGTGGTTTGGAGGTACCTTTCCCTTGCTTCTGATTCACAGACCCAAAGTCTCTCTTCTTCTATTTGAACTTCTTCTCAATCTTGGCAGCATACCAGTATGTCGCACCAAGCGAGGAGATGTCAAGGAACTCCATTTCCTTTTGAATGTATCTATGAAGACAATTGTGGTACTTTAACACCAAATGTTTCTCTGAATCTTTGATACCCAACTTTGTGCGTAGGGTATGGAACATATTCATCATCTCATGCACATGTTGGTCCCTTTGCTGCCGTAGCATAGTCCATTGTATGTATTTGTCCTCATAGCTCCCCATAGGATAATATTGTTCCTTGATGGCATCTCGAAAAGAATTCCAAGTGGGTGTGACCAAGAACAGAGAGTGTTTCCCCTCATTCTGTTGCTCCCAGTAGGTTTCCCACCAGTCCTTGACATGGGGGGCGATTTTAAGGAGTGCAAAAATAATCCTTTCTCGATCGAAAAAGTCATGAACCGAGAAATATCCTTCTAAGAGATTCAACCATCTATCAATGACATCTACATCTATTTGGCACTCAAATATGGGAATGTCAAAGTTTAATTGTACCTTAAAAGGAGTGGTGCCTCCAGAGTGGTTGTTGGATGTAGATGCGCTGCCAGTGGGCAGTCGTTGAAGGATCTGGGAAAAGTTGTCCATCATCGTGTTCCTTTGTTTCTTGAGGGCCTCCTCGAGAAATAATTTGATAGGATCTCATGCTCCCTCATATTTCTTTTCTTCCCCCATGGGTGGTCGTCGGTGTTTGCGAGGCTGATCTTGCAACGGTTCAACCAGACCGAGCCCTAACTCCTTATACCCCAACCTCATTGGGGACATGCAAAGAAGGATCAAGAAAGAGAAAACTACTCTAATACCACTAATCTGGATTTATGCAGGAACACAATGAAATACAGAAATACACATAAACACAGAGATGAAGCAGAAGTAAAACTTCATTTCATTAGCAACAAATAATTGAAATATGCTTATAGACAGAATGGAAATAAAATAGCTCGAGCACTGGTAGCTTATCTCTGAGAAGAAATGTGGCGGCTAATGGCTTATGAACTCTGTGTTACAATGAGGCTCAAAGGCCTATATATTATTTAGAAACAATGGAAAACCCTAAACATCGAAAAACCTAACCCTAGGAGATGAAACGCCAGAATATGGGCCCCGTTGGGGTAAATTGGTACATCAATTTCCCAGGGTCGTAACTTTGGCATACTATCTATGTTTGATGCACATGATACATCGTTAGAAATATCTATCCTAAGAATACCCTGTTGATAGAGAATATCAACTTCTGAATGGACTCACATTCACCACAACATTTATGCCCAAAAAACATTGTTTAGGGCCTCAAAACGGCTCCGAAAGTTCAAGACCCGAAAAGCTGCTAAAAATAGTAAATTGTGCTACAATTAAGGAAACTAAAAAACTGAAAGAAACAATGGTTTGGGTCCAACTGGAATAGGCGTGTGGCCCCCAATATCCACCTAGATCAATTCTTGGTGTACTTTCCCAAAGCACACCCCTTGCATAACTCATGGTGCTCTAAACTGAAATATGGAACTCCTGTCACCATATCCCTCAGTGCCCTCAAATCCCCATGGCACAAATGTGCCATCCTCCTGTGCCATAGCTCACATAGGTTACTATTGTTGGTAGTATGAATCAATTCTCTCGCTGGCTGGAACATAAGCTTGTACAACTTCTCATGTCTAGTCCCAATCGCTTTGGCCGAAGTGATACTAGACCCCTTTGGGTAAAGGATCACCTATCCATCACGGAACAAGACCTCATAGACCCTCTCCTCAATAGCAGAAACTAACACTAAGTTATTCTTCAAGCCCGAAACATATAGAACCTCTGTCAAAGACATGGGAGGCAAAGACTCCCTCTGAAATGATACAGTCCTGCAACCAATTGTCTTGACCTCCGGTCATCTCCAAGAACTACCTCAACATTTCCAATCTATATGAGGTTTGTCAAGTGCTCACGAACCCTGTCATATGGTGAGAGGCACCACTATCAATATACCAAGTATATGAATGAGTGGTCCTCGTGGATAGACACACAACCAAGGAAAACTCCTTGTCAAACTTGGTTGAAAACTCTTCCACCGCTGCTGAAGTTGTTGTTTGTTTCTTCTTCTTTTTAGGACACTGACCTGCATAGTGCCCAAACTTATGGCATGCAAAGCACTTGACTTTGCTCATGTCTTTCTTCCCTTCACCCTTGGGCTTGTTTCCTCCCTTTGGACCCTTTTTGAACTTCTTCTTGTTGTTGGTAGCAAAAGCCACATTCTCCTCCTCATGACCTGTAGATGAACTGCCATGTANTTGGGAAGCTTCTCCCTAACAACAATGCCCTCCACAAAAACAACCCATTGTTTGGAAACTCCATTCAATGTTGTTCTCACAATATCACTATCAACTATGGCCTCCCCCATAGCTCCAAGCTCATCTCTCACCTGTGTCACTCTAGTAAGGTATGTGACCACATTTTTAGCCTTGGTCATTTTTATGCTCTTTAGTTTTTCCCTCAAAACCATCTTTCGGTTCTCATTAGTACTCTGGTACAATTTAGTCAAAGACTCCCACATCTCATAGGCATTTTCCTTCCCCTTCAAGTGAGGAATTAAATGGTCCTTGATGACATCAGAATAATCCTCTTAGCCTTGATACTCTTCTTAGTGTAAGTTGCAAGAAGAGTAGCATCAGTAGGTACCACCACAGGATGAGTTGCGGTATTTCCACAATGTCACACAACTCATTTTCTTGCAACAACAAGATCATCCTCTCCTTCCAAGCACCAAAATTTGTTTCCCCATCAAGTCTATCCTCAACTCTCAAACATGTAGCCATTGACCCTTTTTTGTTGAAAATGAGAAATTCAAAATTCTGCCCTATGAAGTGACTGTTGTCCCAACTTTCTGACTTGCTGAAATATCTCTGCTTCTCTTAAATCAGCTCTGATACCATGTAAAATTTCAGACCCCAACCCAGTTTCAGTCTCGCTGATTTTTCAGCCAATTTTTAATGCCCAAACCCATAATTATAACAGTCAATTAAATAAAACATAAAATAATTTCAGAACTGAAACATGAGGATTCTGAACATCTTTTATAATGCAAAAATAAAATATCAGTAGCACATAAACGCAGAAATATATTAACACAGAGATTTTCGGTCTAACAACGACCCACAAGGGGAAAACCAGTGAGAGAGGGAGATTTTTATTATTTAGGAGCTTCATAGAAATTCTGTTACAACATGTTCATCTTCAGAAATTTAATGAAAAACTTATCTCGATAACCATGCCAAGTCTTCACACAAGAAAATGAGCCAAACTCCTCAAAACTCTTTCCTAAATTTTCTGCAATAAATTACAGGTATGCTCCTCGATCTCTGTGACTCCAAATGGCTGTATGACTTCCTTGAAATTCGTGCCAACATCTTCAACAAATTTCTAGGTGCATTAATTGTTGTAAAGTCACCTTGAAAACCATGCCAAAATTTCTAGAAACACCACAAAGAAACCTACCTAGCTTTTTGTGCCAAGAAAGGACTGTACGGACCTGTACATAATCTGTATAGTACATCCTAAGTATGGTTGTCTGTCCCTCCTCGAAATGTGTGCCAAATTATGGTTGTACGGACTGATAAATCTATACCGTACTGATAGAATTAAATGTTGTATGTTGCCTCGATTTTTGTGCACACAAAATACTATACGGACCGTGAAATCTGTATTGTACAACCTCCTGTGTATGCTGAACCTTTTTCCTCGATTTCTGTGCTAGTATTATTCCTTGGAATGCGTGCCCTAACTCTCAGAAATGGCCTCTTTCTTGCTACTCGAAAATGCTCTCTCTCTTGCTCTCTCAACAATGAAATGAACAACCCATCAATGGGTGCGCCCTCCAACCCTAATCGACCTCATGAGGTAGGTGAGGAGTTTCTTAATCCAATGGATGAGATTAGATTAGATGAGTGGATGAGATTGAGTGTCTCTTCACTCACCCCCTCA
>JASDQU010309905.1:18143-41367 GCA_032191745.1 Picea mariana | reverse complement strand
TTTTCAAGTGCTCACGAACCCTACCATATGGTGAGAGGCACCACTATCAATATACCAAGTATATGAATGAGTGGTCCTCGTGGACACACACACAACCAAGGAAAACTCCTTGTCAAACTTGGTGGAAAACTCTTCCACTGCTGCTGAAGATGTTGTTTGTTTCTTCTTCTTGTTAGGACACTGACCTGCATAGTGCCCAAACTTATGGCATGCAAAGCACTTGAATTTTCTCATGTCTTTCTACCCTTCACCCTTGGGCTTGTTTCCTCCCTTTGGACCCTTTTTGAACTTCTTCTTGTTGTTGGTAGCAAAAGCCACATTCTCCTCCTCATGACCTGTAGATGAACTTCCATGTACATAACCTCTCTGGGTCTCCTCCTGAACAAATTCATCCCAAATATGTTCCCAGTTGGGAAGCTTCTCCCTAACAACAATGCCCTCCACAAAAACAACCCATTGTTTGGAAACTCCATTCAATGTTGTTCTCACAATATCACTATCAAATATGGCCTCCCCCATAGCTCCAAGCTCATCTCTCACCTGTGTCAATCTAGTAAGGTATGTGACCACATTTTCAGCCTTGGTCATTTTTATGCTCTTTAGTTTTTCCCTCAAAACCATCTTTCGGTTCTCATTAGTACTCTAGTACAATTTAGTCAAAGACTCCCACATATCATAGGCATTTGCCTTCCCCTTCAGGTGAGGAATCAAATGGTCCTTGATGACATCAAGAATAATCCTCTTAGCCTTGATACTCTTCTTAGTGTAAGTTGCAAGAAGAGTAGCATCAGTAGGTACCACCACAGGATGAGTTGCGGTATTTTCCACAATGCCCCACAACTCATTTTCTTGCAACAACAAGATCATCCTCTCCTTCCAAGCACCAAAATTTGTTGCCCCATCAAGTCTATCCTCAACTCTCAAACATGTAGCCATTGACCCTTTTCTGCTGAAAATGAGAAATTCAAAATTCTGCCCTGTGAAGTGACTGTTGTCCCAACTTTCTGACTTGCTGAAATATCTCTGCTTCTCTTAAAACAACTCTGATACCATGTAAAATTTCAGACCCCAGCCTAGTTTCAATCTCGCTGATTTTTCAGCCAATGTTTAATGCCCAAACCCATAATTATAAAAGCCAATTAAATACAACATAAAATAATTTCAGAACTTAAACATGAGGATTCTGAACATCTTTTATAATGCAGAAATAAAATATCAGCAGCACATAAACGCAGAAAAATATTGACACAGAGATTTTCGGTCTAACAACGACCCTAGAAAAACCCATAAGGGGAAAACCAATGAGAGAGGAAGATTTTTATTATTTAGGAGCTTCATAGAAATTCTGTTACAACATGTTCATCTTCATAAATTTAATGACAAACTTATCTCGATAACCATGCCAAGTCTTCACACAAGAAAATGAGCCAAACTCCTCAAAACTCTTTCCTGAATTTTCTACAATAAATTACGGGTCTTCTCCTCAATCTCTGTGCCTCCAAATGGCCCTACGACTTCCTTGAAATTCATGCCAACATCTTCAAAAAATTTCTAGGTGCATTAATTGTTGTATAGTCGCCTTGAAAACCATGCCAAAATTTCTAGAAACACCACAAAGAAACCTGCCTATCTTTTTGTGCCAAGAAAGGACTATACGGACCTGTACATAATCTGTATAGTACATCCTGAGTATGGTTGTATGTCCCTCCTCGAAATATGTGCCAAAGTATGGTTGTACAGACTGATAAATCTATATCGTACTGATAGAATTAAATGTTGTCTGCTGCCTCGAGTTTTGTGCACACAAAAGACTGTACAGACCCTAAAATCTGTATTGTACAACCTCCTATGTATGTTGAACCTTTTTCCTCGATTTCTGCTATTATTATTCCTTGGAATGTGTGCCCTAACTCTCAGAAATGGACTCTTTCTTGTTACTCGAAAATGCTCTCTCTCTTGCTCTCTCAACAATGAAATGAACAACCCATCAATGGGTGCGCCCTCCAACCCTAATCGACCTCATGAGGTAGGTGAGGAGTTTCTTAATCCAATGGATGAGATTAGATTAGATGAGTGGATGAGATTGAGTGTCTCTTCACTCACCCCCTCACTAAAGTCATAAAGTCACCTTTTAATTTGCATCTCACAAATTAAATGACTAGGGTCCACATTAGGCACTTTCTCACCCCTTAGGTGCCTAGGGATGAGAAATACTTGCCTAGGTACTTTTTAATTAAAATTTTAACATCAACACCATGGTAAGGATCAGTACAAATCACATCAAGGCAATTCTACTAATGGAGTTGATGAGTTTTTTAGTTATTTTGAAAATTTCTCCTTATTATCTGCTCTTTCCACTAACGATTCTTGCAAAGATGTGTGGTATATTGAATCTTGTGCAAAAAAGCATATGACACCTCAAAAGGAGCTATTTGCAACTCTTCAAGATAGATAAGGAGAATTGGTGTTCTTGGGTGATGACCGAGCTCATGAAGTAAGAGGAATAGGAATAGTTCCTACTCGAATGCCAAGTGGATGTATCACACTGATTAAAAATGTTTTGTTTGTTCTCGGTCTTAAAAATAATTTTTTTTCAGTAAGTGTTTTTACATACCAAGATATGGATGTTAAGTTCAACAAAAGCAATTGTACTACCAGTAACCTTAGGAATAATAAGGTGATTTGCAATGGATTCATAGATGGTGGTCTATACATATTAATTTCAGGTATTGTTGAACATTAACGCATTGATGCATGGCGACAGATCACTGGTAGAGATGTGGCATAAGAGGTTTGGTCATCTGAACCTTGATAGTCTCAATAAATTCTAGATATGGTAAGATTTATGCCACAATTTAATGTTACAAGAGGTATTGTGTGTAATGATTGTTTCATGGGGAAGCATCATAGAGATCCCTTCTTCACAAATGATGAGATAATTGTGAGGAAACCAGTAAACCTTATTCACTTTGATGCATGTGGATTGATGAGTACTCCTATTTTTGGATACTTGTACTCTATTACCTTTATTGGTGATGCTACTAGGAAGTGTTGGATTTATTTAATGAAACATAAAAGTGAGGTGTTTAATAAATTTTGTGAATTTAAATCCTTGGTAGAAAACAAAACATGTTGTAGCATCAAGATATTAAGGAGTGACAATGGGGAGAGTACAAGTCTCATGAGTTTGTTTATTTTTGTAAGAGGTCTAGGATCAAGAGGGAGTATTGTATTCCCTATACTCCTAAACATAATGGACTAGTTGAAAGTAAAAACAAGAGCATTGTCAAAACTACGTAGTGCATGTTGGAGCAGTTTGGTATGCCACGGTTCCTTTGGGAAGAAGCATGTCAGTAGTGCACACATTAAATAGGTGTCCCCATAAGTATTTGAGGAAAGTTACACCTGAGGAGGCATTTTATGGAGTAAATCCTTTTTTTTATTATTTTAGAGTGTTTGGTTCTCCAGCATATACTTATATACCTTCAGATATGTGAACAAAACTTGAACCTACCAACAAAAGAGGTGTATTTGTTGGCTATTGTGATGAGAATAAGGGATACAAAATATTTATTCTTAGTGAAAGAAGAACCATACTTTGTAGGGATGTTATTTTTATTGGATATGGTTATAAAATGACATCTAACACTCTTGGTATTGAAGTGTAGCCAGATGTGCCAAAAACCAGTGATAAATCAAAAGACAAGGAAAGTAAAGATGTCATAAGTGATGACATAAAACAAGATTAATTAGATAAAGTGACTAAAGATCATGGGGAACATCAAGCAATATCCAGGGAGTTTCCTATGTGGATAAAGAGACTAGCAGAAGTCCTGAAAAATGAAAACAAGCCAAAAGTGTCTCGTCGCAGGAGATCTTCACGACCCATAGTTCCAAATAGAAAGTATGAAGATAATCTTGTTGCATTGACAGGTGACTTGATTGATTCTGAGCCCAATACTTTTGATGAAGCTTCAAATTATAAATAGTGGATTGAAGCTATGTAGGAAGAATATGACAACATCGTGAAGAAATATGTGTGGGATCTAGTTCCACTTCTTGAAGGAAAGAAATTCATTGGAAGCAAATGAATCTTCAAATTGAAGTATAAATTTGACGGTTCCATTGAGAAGTATAAGGCAATATTTGTGGCAAAAGGATTTAGTCAAAATCATGATATTGACTATGATGATACATTTTCCCCGGTTGCCCAGTATACTACCATAAGGAGGGTTCTTTCCTTAGCTGCTAGTAATGATTGGAATCTTCACCAGATGGATGTGAAGATGGATTTCTTAAATGGTGTCTTGTAGGAAGAGGTCTACATACAACAACCTCTAGGATTTGAGGTTCCTTGAAAATAAGGTCTTATGTGTAGATTGAAGAAGAACCTGTGTGGCATTAAAAAATCTCCCCATGCATGGTACACTCGTATTGGTGAGTGGTTTCAAGGGAGTAAAGAAATCATTTGTTGATGCTAATATATACTTTATGGTTGATGGTGAGAGCATTTTTATTGTTGTTTTATATGTATATTCTCTTATTTTAACTGGAAATGATGATGGTTTGATTCTTTGGTTGAAAAATGAATTGTGTAAAGAATTTGAGATGAAGGATTTGGGTTCCTTTCATTATTGTCTTGGTTTATAAGTATGGTTGGATAAGAACTAGCTTTTTCTGACTCAAGCTAAATATGTTATGTAGGTCTTAAAATGATTTAGAATGGAGAATCCTAAACCCATCTCCACATCCATGGATCCTTGTACCAAACTACAACTTGATGATATGATGATCCAAGTGAAGAAGTGAATGGTATGGTGTATCGTCAATTGGTTAGTATTCTTTACTTGTGTAATATTTGCCATGATTTATCATATACTGTGAATGTACATAAAAAGAATAAACTTAACTTAAAGTAAACATCGAGAGAAAAAACTGGTGCAGATCCAATCAGATTTGATTTTCGTATACATCTTTTCCTTCCACAAATTATTATGTTCAACCTCTATCTCAAAGTGAAAATGATTGCAGAGTGGGTGTGTCCCTTTAAACCTTTATAATGGAAAGACTTTGGAAACCCCAAAATCTAGGTAGCAGAGTTTAACGAAACCCAGATGGTCTTTTTATTTGTTGACTCTGCATCCAGATATGAAACTTCATTCCAATCAAAATTTTAAATCTATTGGCGAAAACACCTGCTATTGGAAACTCGTATGTGGAATATTAACTCAATGAAACTTTATATATCTCGTAATTGAGGTTTCGGAGTAAACTTTAAAATATTTTTAAATAAAACCCTATATCTGGATGTTTGGACTTTAATAAACCTTTCAACATGCACTATTGGAACCTCACAAATTCAAAAATCTAGATCACAAAAAAATGTTTACTTGTGAATTTTGTTAAGAGCCCAGATTTTGGATATTGGATATTCCACTTTTCCTTTTCTCTCTCCTTGTTGCTTCCTTCCATGGATAAGGTTTTGTTTCTCCTTACAAATGATATTCGACTTTTCCTTTTATCTCTCCTTGTGTGCTTCCTTCCATGGATAAGGTTTTGTTTCTCCTTACAAATTCTATAGGCCTCAATTCGTCCCTTTATAAAAATATCACATGAATAATGCATAGGGTCTCTTAAATGATTTTTCCGTTAGAAGAAAATTATGTCCATTAACAAAATTTCTAGGAAACTTGCAATGCTCTCAATATACAAAGGTAATCATGCTCTCGATTCTTGCAAGATCGCGTAATAATCATCAACTTGAAATGTATAGAATTACATGGAAATCTTCTTCACATGACCATATAGGAAGTCATGAATACTATGAAGCAGAAGCAAGAATTTCAAGGAGCCCCTTCAACCTTGTTTTTCATCCAAGGATGAACTAAAGAGATTGAGGGTGGCGTAGCTGATATAATAATAAGATTTTATCATGCCAAGTTTTAGAGGAGAAAGACACATGCCAAATTTCCCTATACAAGCTCAGAAAGGTGATCATACAAGTTTCTATGAATGAAACCCTGGAAATTATAATAATTCATATTTTGATAGAGAAGCATCTTGTTGGTTGTGGAGCCTGATTATCTTCCTGATTCATAGGTCTTTGTTTTCATCCATGTTTATATCCCATCAAGACTGTACACCCCTCCACGTGGGGGCTTCCCCCCCCTGTGGGGTCTGGGGGCAAGCTAGCCCTCGGTGGGGGTTCAGGGGTAGCATCCCCTATGGGGATTCAGGGGCGAAGCCCCCAAAGGAAAAATTGCCTTGTGAATGTATATTGTAATTTCATAGTAAATATGGACCATTCATTATAAGGTCATAGATCTGACGGTAGAAGTTATGTTAGGGTTTTTTCCCTAGAAGGAAACCCTCTTTTATGAGGGAATTGTATTGCAGCTATGTGTCATTGTGAATATTGTATCATGAGAGAGGAGACTGTGAGAGAAAGAAGAGGAAGTTGTCATGGGTGTGTTGTAGGTTGTATCCCTTCATTTTGTTGGATAATAAAAAGTAAGGACCTAGCAATTTCTCTGGTGGATGTAGCCCACACTAGGTGAACCACGTATATCTGTGTCTCTATTGTATTGTGTATCTTCTGTGTTTTATTTCTGCATTTGTTTGATTGTATTGCTCCACGATCCTATTTTTCTAACAACTAGTATCAGAGAGAAATGTAACTCGTAGGAAAAGAGGGTTCCTGGTTCGAGTGGGAGCAATGGTGGAAGATGAAAAGTTTAGGGTCGAGAAATTTAATGACCAAAAGTACTAGTTATGGAAGATGTAGATGGAAGATTATTTATATCATAAGGATTTGTTATTACCATTCGGTGGAATAGAAAGGAAGTCAATGGTCATGAAGGACAAATAAAGGGAGGTTCTTGATAGAAAGGCAGTGGGCACGATACGGCTAAGCCTGGAAACATTGGTAGTTTTCAATATTCCAAAAGAAAAGACAACGAAGGAGTTGATGGACGCATTGGATAAAGTATATGAAAAACCCTTGGCATCCAATAAGGTATTTCTAATGAAATTATTATTTAATATGAAGATGTCAAAAGTTGGGTCTGTTGTAGATCATTTAAATGAATTTAATACAATTACTAATCATCTAAGTTTTGTAAAAGTGGACTTTGATGATGAGGTCAGGGCTCTTCTAATCTTGTGCTCATTGCTAGAAAGTTGGAACGGCTTGGTCATGGTTGTAAGTAACTCTATCTCTAGTTCAAACACTCTAAAATTTGATGATGTTGTTGGTGTTATCCTTAGTGAGGAAATGCGATGGAAAAACACAAGTGAGACATTGGGTAATGCGATAAACATGGAGAATAGGAGAATACAAAAGGGCTTAGGGAACCATGAGAATTATAGGAAGGGAAGATCCAAATCCATACTAAGAAAGATAGAATGTTGGAATTGTGGGAAGAAAGGACATATGAAGAAAGACTGCAGAGATCCAAATAAACAAAGAGATGGACAACAAGAGAAAAATCAGAAAGAAAATGCAACAGGTGATGTGTTACAAGATGCTTTGATTATTTCTGTAGATAATATTTCTGATTCATGGGTAGTAGATTCAGGGGATTCATTTCTTTCCACACCCCATAGGAAACATTTTCTAGATTATGTTCAAGGTGATTTTGGACAGGTTCATTTGGGTGATGATGCACCATGAAAAATTGTTGGAATGGGAAAGATAAAAATAAAGAAAAGGAATGGAAGGAAAAATATAATTTCAACAGGGCAGTTGGCAATTGAAGGTTGTNTACATATAAGGCATGGAAGGTCACCAAAGGATCACTGGTGATAGAAAAAGGAGAGAAGGTAGGTACATTGTATTTATGTATTGATAATATTGACTCTTCTATCTCTTTATCTTCTACATTAGTGGATGCAACGCTGTGGAATCATAGGATTGGACACATGAGTGAGAAGGGGATGCAAATCCTTCACAAAATATTTTGTTTCCAAATCTTAAACAAATTTATTTGGATTTTTGTGAGCATTATGTTTATGGAAAACATAAGAGAGTCAGATTTCTCAGAGTCAGAAAAGAAAAGAAGAGTGAAAGGTTAGAGCTTTCGCATACAGATGTATGGGGACCAACTCAGGTATCATCTCTTGGTGTCTCTCGTTATTATGTTACTTTTATTGATTATGCAACTAGAAAAACTTGGGTTTATTGCATTCAAAAAAAATCTGATGTTTTTGATACTTTTAAGAAATGAAAATATTTGGTTGAGAATGAGACAGGAAAAAGGTTGTAGTGACTCAGATCAAACAATGGAGGTGAATACTGCAGTAAGGAGTTTTATGGTTATTGTTAATACCATGGGATTCCTAGAGAGAAGACAGTTCCAGGAACACCACAAGGAAATGGTGTTTCATAAAGGATGAACAAGACAATCATGGAGCACGCAAGGAGTATGAGATTGCATGTTAGTTTTCCTTTACAATTCTGGGTAGATGCTATAAATATTTTTGTTTACTTAATAAACCTAGCACCTTCAAGCTCTTTGGATGGTGAAATTATAGAGGAGGTATGGATAGGTAAAAAGGTAAACTATTCTTTTTTGAAGACTTTCTGTTGTGAAGCATTTGTCCATATTGATAAAGAAAATAGAACAAAGCTTGAGGAAAAATACAAGAAGTGTACCTTTATTGGTTACGGTGTTAATGATTTTGGTTATCTCTTATGGGATTATGAAAATTACAAAATAATTAGGAGTAGAGATGTCATATTCAATGAGAAGGTCATGTACAAAGATCAGTTACAGGGAAAGAAATAGGAAAAATAAAAACCAGAATACAAAGTGCTTGATGAGATCATTGAAAAAAGAAATTCCAAAGGTACCAGAAAATCAAAATGTACAACAACGGGATTAGGAGGTACCCCAAACTCTTACAAGTGTTTTTAAAAGATCTACCAGGTTAAGTACACCCCTTGAATGATACTCTCCTTCATTGTATTATTTATTGTTGATTGATTCTGGTGAACTGGAATGTTATGAAGAGCCAATGGAGGTAAACACTAAAAATAAGTGGGAGCAAGGCATGAAATATGAAATGGATTCCTTGGTAAATAGTCATACTTGGGACTTGGTTCGATTGCCTGCAGAAAAAAGAGCATTGCAGAATAAATGGGTTTACATGTTGAAGAAAGAATATGGAGGGAAAAAATGGTACAAGGATAGACTTGTTGTAAAGGGGTTTACACAAAATAAAGGTATAGATTTTGATGAAATATTTTCTCCTGTTGTTAAGATGACTTCAATTAGGACTATTTTAAGTCTTGTGGCAGTAGAAGATTTGCATCTTGAACAATAGATGTAAAAACATCTTTTCTCCATGGGGATTTGGATGAAGAGATTTATATGCAGCAACCAAACGGATATGAGGTCAAAGGGAAATAAAATTTGGTATGCAGGTTGAAGAAGAGCTTGTATGGCCTAAATCAAGCTCCAAGGAAGTGGTATTTGAAGTTTGACAATTTTATGACAGAATAAGGTTATAGTAGATGTCATTCTGATCACTGTGTTTATTTTAAAAGGATAGAAAATGGAAGTTATATTATCTTGCTATTGTATGTAGATGACATGCTTTTTGCAGGTTCTAATATGCAAGATATAAATGTGCTCAAGAAGAAATTAGCTAGTTCATTTGTGATGAAGGATTTGGGTGCTGCAAAGAAAATCCTCGGTATGAGAATAACAAGAGACGGGAAAAATTGCAAATTGACATTGTCTCAGTGTGAGTACATAAAGAAGGTGTTGGAGAGGTTTCGAATGCAGAATGCAAAACCAATTAGTACACCTTTGGCCAACCATTTCAAATTAACCAAGGAAATGTGTCCCAAGACACAAGAGGAGATAGAATACATGTTCAGGGTCCTTTATTCATCAGCAGTTGGAAGCTTGATGTATGCAATGGTTTGCACAATACCAGATATTTCACATGCAGTGGGAGTTGTGAGAAGGTATATCAACAATCTAGGTAAGGAATAATGGGAGGCAGTAAAGTGGATTTTCATGTATTTGAAAGGTACTTCTACTCATGAATTATGTTTTGGAGCTTCATACACGATTCTACAAGGTTATGCTGATTTAGATATGGCAGGTGATAAAGATAGCAGGAGGATCACCACAGGCTATGTTTTTATTGTAGGTGGAACAATGGTAATTTGGATTTCAAAAATACAAAAGGTTGTTGCACTTTCAACAACAGAAGAAGAGTGTGTTGATGCTGCAGAGGCTAGTAAAGAAATGATTTTGTTACAGAGGTTTATGGAGGAATTGGGAAAGAAGCAGGAGAATAGTAGGTTGTACTGTGACAGTGAGAGTGACATTCATTTTGCAAATAACTCAACCTTCCATTCAAATACTAAGCATATACAACTCAGGTACCATTTCATACGATCCATCTTGGAAAATGGACATTTGAAGTTAGAAAAGATACATACTAGCCAAAATCTTGCATACATGTTAACAAAGGGAGTAACCACGAAGAAATTGAGTTCCTACTCATTTTTATTTGGCCTTCAAGCATGAAGGTGAAGATGAGAAATTTTCCACGTCTAAGAAGGATCATAGTCCAGTTGATACAACAGAGGTGGAGTTGGTGAGATCGGTCTCCAAGTGGGAGATTGTTGGTTGTGGAGCCTAATTATCTTCCTGATTCATAGGTATTTGTTTTCAACCGTGTTTATACCCCATGAATATTGTACACCCCTCCATGTAGGGGGCATTGCAAGGTGGGGTCCGGGGAAAAGCAGGCCTCCAAAGGAAAAATTTCCTTGTAAACGTATATTGTAATTTCATAGTAAATATGGATCGTTCATTATAAGGTCACATATCTGACGATATAATTTATGTTAGGTTTTTTCCCTAGAAGGAAACCCTCTTTTATGAGGGAATTATATTGTGGTTTTGTATCATTGAAAATATTGTATTTTGAGAGAGGATACTGTGAGAGAAAGAAGAGGAAGTTACATCGGGTGTACTGTAGGTTGTATCCTTTCATTTTGTTGGATAATAAAAAGGAAGGACCTGGAAATTTCTCTGGTGGATGTAGCCCACACTAGGTGAACCACATATATCTATGTCTCTATTGTATTTTGTATCTTTTTTGTTTTATTTCAGCATTTGTTTTATTGTATTGCTCCACAATCCTATTTTTTTAACAAATCCAAGTGAGACAATCCACAACATATTTCTTAATTTCAATGGTGCCTACAACCACTTCAACATTCTTCATCACACCAACCAAATGGGAAAACAAAGACAACTCCCAACACACACCCATGAATTTCCCTTGCACTAATCAACCGAGTGGCCAATTATTTTTCCATTAAAATGATATTTTATGCACATACCCAACATTGTGAGTCAAGGCATGACTCAAGGTAGATTCTTTCACTTTCGCAATGAAAGATGTCAGATATTTTTTAGTACATTAAATTAATTTGGATCTCTCTCCATCATCTGCATTTGAGTATGTGAGTAGATCAAGAGTAGTAATTCATGCATGTTTCCAAGTTAGAACAAACAATGGAGCTGGTTTTCCTTCATTTGCATTTTTAACTATTGATGTGTATGTTGGATTAATCATTTCCTCTAGGATTGGACCACTCTCTCTGCCAATTAAATGAAGTTCATCGACAATGAAAATACTAACTTGTTGAACCATTTTTTGATGCTTCCATATCTGAGATAAGGCATCCCATTTCTCCGATGTGCATACTATTATCTAGCCCTTTTCAAGGAGCTTCAAATCAATTGCAGATTCACCTGTCAATTTGTCTACTTTTAGTTCTATTCCATTGCCAAATTTCAGTTCCCAATCCTCATCTCTCTCTTTGGAAATATAGACATATTGAAATGCACTTTATGTGCCTTTCTAATGAAGTTGTAGTAAATATAACTCAACACAATTAGTCTTCTCAGTACTAGTAGGAGTTGTGACTAAAACATTATCATTTGAGTTATAGAGAATTGTAAATACCCGAGTTCAAATAGGATTGAATTGTCTAAACTATTGATATTGTACTTCATATGAAGTATTTCTTAACACAAACACAAGAAGTGGCTGCAAATTTAGAAACTCAGTTGGAGGAAGGCATTAATTCTCTAGAAAAATAAGATGTTTAATAAAACTGGAACTTTTTTTTGTAACCACAAACACTTATCAGATAATACACAAATAAAGTATTGGGTGAAAGAAAAGAGGGGTGGGGTATTATAGTTACCAATGTACACAACACACCAAACTCATGTATGATCTAATGCTCCAAAAACTTTCTTTTGTTCTCCATTTAACCAGAAAAAGGTTAATATACAAACAATGGAAAGATATAGATTTATGTCAGGAGTGTTCTAGAAATCATCGAGAATTCTATCAAGAAGGTTCTCCGTAGGATATCTCTTGAATGGTTTACTCAGTAGTTTAGTCGACTATCTTTGCCTACCACATTTATGGAAGTAGTAATTACATCTCAACACTCCCCCTTAATTACAATTTCTAATATTAACAATAACATGATGGTCTATTGGTCTAAGTCTCATCTAGGCTTACAACCTTTTGTGATCAATTTCAATTTCATCATCCACATGTGTTTCTACATAGTGGGATTCACCTTCTTCAGAAATTGATCTTCTTCTGCTTCAACAAGATATTCCAAAAGCTTCAACTTCTTCTGTTACAACAAAAACTCCATCAATAACTGAAATGTTGATGTTGATTGACGCTCCTCCCCCTTTCACTGTATTCCATCTCAAAATTTTATTCCTAGTTGTTAATGAAACTTGAGAAGAATGCTCTCTTACAAGCCTTGAGAGATAATGTTGATGCATAATTCTTCTTGTTTCATTTGTACCAATTTGATGATGGGAGAAGACAAATTACAATGGATACAACCTTAATCATCTCATGGGTTTTCTATGGGTTACCCTCAACCATTTTACCATATCCATGGTTTTTTCTTAGCTTACTCTTAACCTTACATTTTCAAGGTTTTTCATTAGTGTACCCAAAACCATTACAAGAGGTTGTTTGAATTACCATGAACCATGACAATTCTTACCTATGTATGGAAAGTTTGTACTCACTTTTGAACATTGACTTGTTCCTTGATTCATTTTTCATGTGGAAGCTTTTCTACATTGGAGAATTTTACCTTGTATAATATTTTCAACATAAAAGTAATATTTTGCCATTCATACACACTTATCCATCCACAATTTATATGTATATGAGGTTTTGATATTTGTTTTTTCCAACATGTGTGATGATCATGATTAGTGAAGCCACGAATATTGTAAGAAAAAAAATCCCAACACTTATCTTGTGCATGCCCTTTTCTACCACGATGACTACAACATTGCTCTTGCTTCTCCATATATTTTGTTGTAAGTTGTGATCTAAAAATGATGTTTCTGTTTTAACAAACTTAGTATCCCCGTTGTTTGTGTTTCCTTCATAACCAAGGCCTTCATTCTTTGGACTTATACAAATATTTATGGGCTTCTTGATGCCTTTCCCATTTTTTCTTAAACGTTTTCCATCAAAACCCATGTTTTCCATGAGTTTGGACCCAATTCCTTTTGTGTGTCTTTCAAAACTATCGATTTCATCATCTTCAATATGATGTTCATCTTTGTTCATATCATGAATCTTACCATTCTTAATCTCATTTCATCAGACAGACATATGTATGCCATTAGCATCAACCACTTTTATATTACATGAACTATATTGCAGATCACTTGTATCACAGATTGCATCACACATTACTTTTTTTTTCACTTTTTTTTTCCAATGTTAACAACACATTTTATTTTTCCAGCAACTCTTGCGTCAAGGATTCTATCATTTGATCCATCTTTTCATGAAGTGATAAAATATTAATCACCTTTTGATTCAATTATTACAACCTTTCCTCTAATTCATTTATGATTTTTGTAGTTAGACTAACAAATTCTTGATAGACCTTGTCTTTACATACTTTGAGTTCAAAGATTTTTTCCAATAATGAATTATTAATTCCTACTAGCTTGTCTATTATTTGGGAAGCATAATCAAGTTTTTGTTGAAGTAATTCTACTTCTTAATTAGCATGATGTATTCTTTTCCCCCCTTTACCCATTTTAAATTATTCATGGTCACTTTTAGGGTATTAGTTTATTGACAAGAGGGTAATGATTTAACCACAACTTTTGTTGTATAAACACATACACACACAAAGAAAGAGCTACAACTCCCATAAGATCGTGTACCCATATTTCACACTTCAACAACAATACAGGGGTATTGGGTACCACCAAGCATGCACCCCTAGGTGTTCTGCTTTACCTTCAAACTTGAAACCTTGTTTTCAAATAAGGACTCAACCACATTTTTTTTTTTATGAAATTAAATACAAAGAAGGTGCAACACTTGCACAATTACAAGAAAACTTCTCTTTTCAATATGGGATAAAGGAAAAATGACCACTTTTACAATTTTGTCTTATTTCAACACATTCTCTTATATTTCTTTGCTTTGACCTGCTTTAGTGCTCTACTCCTTACATTAATTCCATGCTCATTCCATGAGAAACCTTTTCCCTTTTATATAAATATGTCTACAAATAAAAAAAGTGTTTGATTCCCTTTGAGGAGAAAACATGTACAAGCTACTTCCACGATGTGGGGTTGATTCATTCATTGAGCACGATAATTCATTCAAGGAAAAAACCACAATCTCACATGGATATCCTTTCTCACTACCAATTTCTCGCTAAATTCTCTTCAAAATAGCTAGCTGGCAGGATTCGATCCTTAATTCTAAGTGAATAAATAATTGGGTAGAATTTAGGGATTAATTCCAAAGAATAAGAAGATGGACATAATTTTGACCCTTAATTTTATATGGATAACATGTTGGGAAGTATTCGCCCCTCAAAACTTATAATCCAATATGTATAACCAAAAAATAGAAGAAATAAGTACCAAGATCAGGAAAGAAGTCCAATAAAACTAAGATTCTTTGATACTTGGTCTAGCTTGTTGCTCCATGGCTCTGTCTCTCTGTCTCAAGGATACAATGGAGTTGTCCACCTCTTAACAAGCAGATCCCCAAGTTCATCCTCGGGATGGCCAACTCGAACCTCTGCAAACCCTTGCAACTGCAATAGGCACCCTACTCCTCTTATTTGCGAGATATAAAATCCCTCACACTTCGAACCCCTCGTGACGCTGCAACAAGGCACTGAAGGCAATGGATGAAATAGTGATGAAATATGACCACAAGGTGGCAGGAACAACCATGGATCTGCTACTACCGTCTACAGTGGATTTGATTGTGCATCCAATACACTCGATGCTTCATGAGCTTATTCTCTTCAAACTTTTCTACAACAATCTGGACATCATCTACCGTTCTTGAGCTCTAATACTAGATTGAAAGCAAAGAGGGGCAGCATATTATAGCTACAATTGTACACAACACATCAAATTCGTGTATCATCTACTGTTGAGAAAACTTTGTTTTGTTCTCCATTGAACCATAAACAATGTTAGGGGCCAAAACTCCCTAACCCCTCACGTAGATATAATAATATATTTCCATGTAATAAAGGCTTACATTAGTTAAAACGGCCTATTTAACAAATTGGAATAAGTCAATGTAAGAAGACCTAATAGAAGATTTCGCTTATAGAAGGATCTTCCTCTAGAATGATCTTTAGAAGATACAATTAGTATAAATAAGAGTAGGAGTCATCAGAATTTTTGTCTTGAGAACTAATGTAATAGAGTGTTGCTTTGCAGGAGGTTTCCCCCTCGAAGATGCAAGTGAACATTGTTTCCTATCAATAAAGGTATTATTTTGGTGTTGTGGTTTCATCTATTGTGTTGTTTCGTTGTTATTCTCTGCAATATTTTTGTTTTCAACTATTGTAATAGATCTAGTACCTTACAAGTGGTATCAGAGCACTTTCCTTGGTAGAAAATTGTGGGTTATTTTTTTTCAAGGTAGAGACATATTCCGACATATTAAAGCTACAAAGATCTATTGTTCAACGCATAAATCTGTGGAACTACAAGTGGTACTTAAGATCTCATTGTTGGCCATCCTTGTAACCCTTGTTGATACCCCTTCAAGTGGTAGCGCATCAGACATTACATGTATACGGATTGACCTAGATATCCTGAAGCCCTCCGTAGATAATTTGATTGCCCACCCGAATGTTATAGTTCCATCAAGAACAACACTCAGGAAGATACTCTCTAGTACTTGGGTAGTCAAGCAGTACGGCTAAGGGTATGTTCTAGCCTCCTTAGTTGGTGCCCTGAAATATTGGGTCGAGTACTACTGTTGGACCCTGCATGTATATCAGAGAGCTATAACATAGGGAAAACCCTTGTCTGTAGAAACCCTGAATACCCTAACCCTTAGGATATAAAAAGAAACATAACAAAAAAGATATATTGCCGTGCAACTTTACCTCCTACATTCTGGTTGCGAAATTACTACACATTTTTTCCTATTAAGAATTTGGTACTTTCAACATTGTAATATTTTCAGATCAGAGTATAACTCCGCAAGAGTTAAAAAACAAATTGGTGCCTTTCTTCACCCTTATTTGAGACCTATCCCATTAGACTCCTCTTTTCATCCTAATCATAGTGATTCCTATCAATTTTAGCCTTTTTTTTCTTGTGGTCCTGACCCCCTTTCTGGCACCCCTACTTGGGACCTATTCCATTGGACTCCTCTTTTCCTCCTGATCATAGTGAAACCTATAATTTCTTAGCCTTGTTTTTTTGTGGACCCACCCGCTATTTTCACTCACCTTTCCCACCTCTTCTAGTGTTTTCCCCTCACCATGGCCAACACTCGCAACCAAGACCTTGAAAACCACATAAATACCCACATTGAGTCCAAAATGGACCACCTAAAAGAGGAATTGAAGAAGGACCTCAATTCACACCTTGCTAGCCAGCTTGAATCTGACCTTGAGTCTCAAATTGACTCATTTTCTACCAAGGTCTTGGAAAAACTTCCCATTTCGGGAATCCATTCCTCATTTGATCCACCTTCTAACCTCAAAGGTACCATTTCTTGCAATTCCCAATAGTATCAGTCCAACCCTTTTCAACTTGATCTGTGTCTTCCACGAGTGAAGATGAAAAAATTTGATGTCTCAGATCCCACTGCTTGGGTCACTCAAATGGAATACTACTTCACCTTGCATGGCATCACTGATGACTTGGCCAAAATTCATTACAGTGTCCTCTATTTGAACCCTGAACATTGGAAATGGTGGCAATGGCATCATAAATCATGCCAAGGATATGTGGTTTGGACCCAGTTTGTGGTTGAAATTTATGACCTCTTTGACATTAATACACACTCCTTGGGCCGTTTGACCAAATTGAAATAGTTAGGTATAGTGGAAGAGTTTATAGCTGCATTTGAGCAATTATCTTTCAAAACAGAGGGCATGTATGATACGTTTGTCCAAGAATGCTTTATCAGTGGCCTCAAGGATGAAATCAAAGCCTAAGTCCTCTTAAATCATCCCCAGACTTGGTTGGAAGATACTCAATGTGCCAAAAAACCTCAACATGTTATTTTTCCCCAACACCGCAAACCTTCTTTCCATCTACGCCCTCCTCCTTCCACTCTTTCCCCTCATCCCACCTTGCTCAAGATGAAAAAATTAACCCAGGCAGAAATGGTTGAACACCAACTCAAAGGAATTTTCTACAATTGTGATGAAAAATATTTTTCGGGACACAAGTGTAAGGAACAAACGTTGTTC
Source organism: Picea mariana (assembly GCA_032191745.1). Lineage (NCBI taxonomy): Eukaryota > Viridiplantae > Streptophyta > Pinopsida > Pinales > Pinaceae > Picea > Picea mariana. The sequence goes on along the minus strand of JASDQU010309905.1, from coordinate 23,570 downwards.
ATGGTCATCTCTGAGGATGTTGTTGAAGAGAATATCGAGGCTTCTCATGCAACCGAGCTCCCTGAGTCAACTCCTCTCACTCTACCATCTGATCAACTAGAATTTGAACCAACCATTTCCATGAATGCACTATGTTAGCACTGAGAGTCACCCTCATATTGAAAGAGGATAATACCAACACCCATCAAATAGGTTTGTAAATGTGGATAAATGATATAAGGTCAAATGGACAAAACTCAACATAGAAGTGCTTCAACATAGAAAATCTAGGCTAGTATGCATAAGAAAATGAGGTTTTGGTTAACTTCAGTCAGTGGTTTAAGGATAAATGTGAGTAGATGGAATAATTGGTGAGGAATATGGATAGCTTTGGTATAAGAATCGGTCCTTCTAGCAACTAGGTGAAGCAAAAACACAGTCATAAGAACTTCTTGAACTAAATTTAAAACACTGAAAAATATTTACATCAACATTATAATCAAACATCCATTATAACACAACTATAACATCTCATAAGGATCATCCAATAATGAGCATTCAAAGTAAGAAGAAAAAATATAATGAAAACAGGTTGACTTCTATTAATCAAAATATCTTAGATCTCATACATAAACCAGAGTACAGCTCTGTTTAGTCAAAATATTACAAATAGGGAGCTCTGCTCAACCATTCCAACTTGCAAATAACATTCTCATGATGTATTTATAATCAAAACAGTAAACAACATCTTGATATGTGAGTTGTCCTTTCTATCCTAGGATTCTCCACAACAAGCTATTAATCTAACATATGTACAAGTGGAACTAACAAACTGCTAGAAACATGGAGCATGTTGGCAACAACTCTAACAAGAAATAAATGACATGATTTGTTGTTGCTTGGGTGCATCTCCTCCAGTTCCATGTGTCCTCCAAGCCTTTGTGATGAGCTCCATTTGCCACTTTTTGATCATTGGTTCCCTCCAAGTCATCAAAGCTAAGAAGAGGCAGTGAATTCAAAAATGTTGACTGTAACAGTGAGTTCGTAGCATCTTTCTGTAGCGCAACTGGTAGCAGATTTCGTAGCACCTCCCTCTGTAAAATTGTTCTGTAGCCGATTTTGTATCACATTCAATGGAAGATTTTGTAGCGCCCACCTGTAAAAATGTTCTGCAATGACTTTTCATAGTGAACCGCCACTTTATGTCTGGCTAGGCGATTCCGCAGCACTTTCAGTAACGAATCTGCAGAACAATCTGTGTTGATGATTCTGTAGTGCCAAACGCTATGAAATGCTCTTTGTTTTTTTGTTTCAAGCAATGAACCTCAAAAATCCCAAAAAGTCTTATCAGAAGGATAATGAGCCTGTAGATGCCTTCAGTAGGTGAAATTATGGCACTTCCCTCAAAACTTCAAGCTGCAAAAGCTGATCATCATCAAAAATGGGTTTGTTGTCCTTTCCATTTCATCTTCTCAATATGGCACTTCTCCTTGTTGCAGGAGAACTTCCCTCTATTGCAGCAACATTTCTTTCTATTGCAGGGGAATTTCTCTCCATTACAGCTTGGGCTAGAACATTTAGATTCCTCTGGGCTAGATCATCCTTTAAGGGATACAATTCTTCTTTGAGTTTGTTGTTTTGGGACTGTATGCTTCTGTTTTTCTTGTACAAAGTCTAAAGTTGCCTATGAAGAGGCAAGAATCTTCTTGTTGTAAACATATCCAGATCAAGGGTTTCAATATACATGTCCATGAGTTCCCTCATCTTCCTCCTCTCAATCAATATTTCTCCCTTCAAATGATCAACTTCCTTCCTTGCATCCCTGAGTTGTCTGATCAATCTCTTGAAGGTGGGATTATCAAGGGAAGAGGTGATGTTTATGACTTCAACATGATTCTCAATAATTTCACCCTTACCTTTGTCTTTCTTCTAAACATAAGCTTTGATCATGACCTCAATAGACTTCCCAACAATGTCACTTTTACCCTTGTCTTTCTTTGGGATAGAAAACTTGGGTATGAATTTTGTTTCAACAGCTTCCTTGTGGGATGATGATCTAGTGAAAGGCCTCCTAAATCTTGTCTCAGCTGCTACAATAGGTGACGGAAAATGAAATTTTCTCCCATTTTTGGTTGTATTTTTGTCTGATGAGGGAGCTTCCTCTAGTTCAGGTGCAGGCTGAGGTTAAAGTTCCCTTTGTGGGGAGTAGTGGACTTCCCTCTCTTCTTACTCAATTTCCTAAGGAACTTATTTGTCTTGGGAAATAGGTTTTATCTTTCTCTTTTTGCTTGTTTCTACTTGGGAAATACACTACTAGTGGCAAAGGGATTTTCACCCTAGATTGAGGTGTAGAGGATACATCTAGCTGCAGATTAGAAGAGACAATGAATTGTTCCCAAGTGAGGTTTCTTTTCTTCAATTCTTCCATTATAGGCATCTTGATCAACCTTGAGTGGAAAACACTAGTGCCCACATCCTTGGACTTGTCTTGGACCCTATCAACCATTTTTTTCATACTTCTAAACATATAGAAAGGGATATTCATCAAATCCTTTCCCGTGAAGTGTAGAAAAATCCTAATGTGATACTGGTATGTCATGTTGAATCTTCCCTCACATGTAAAATATCTCTGGATAACTTTCAACATTTTTTCAAAACCCTCAACCAAGTGGCTCCTAGGCACTCCCTTGGACAAATTAGCTTTTTGATGATCCAGCTTGAGGAAATCCTTATGGAAGGATGCATTGAGAGTCATAGATTTGAACCACCTTTCCCTAGTATTGGGTATCTCAGTGGATGCTGCAATGGTGGCCTCAAATACCTCCAACTCTAGGGTTCCTACCTTGGTCTTAGTGCCATAAAATTTTAAAGAAAATTCCCTAGCTACTTTAGGGTATCCCCTCTGCATGTTTTGATAGAAAGATAGGAAACCAACCCTTTGGAAGACCTCCTTGATCAGAGGCTCAACATCAAATAAGTGCATGTCAAAAGGCTCAGTCCTGACTACACTCCTACCCTTGGGAGATTTATTTTTTTGAGGTGTATCCATTGATAGAAGTAGGAGTTCAAAACATTGTAATGTTATGAGAGGCATAGGAAACCAAACAGATACAAATGTCTTTAAGTTTTGAAAGGTGGTCCTTATTTTCTCTTTCAGGTCTTTCCCCCAATTTAATTCTAAAATAATAAGAGAATGGTTTGATGGCTTAAAAAATGGGAAAGAAGCTCCTCTGAGAAATGATATGCAAGGAGGTAGCACTGTTCAATTTTTAGGATGACATCAAGCCACCATATGGGGGCATCATCATTCTAAGGCAAAGGATCCTAAACTTTTACTGTAAACAAACTTTGAGATAAAACTATAGGATGAAACCATGAAGGAAAAGAGCCAACTTTGGAGATGTGAGCATAAGTTATGACACTGCATTGACACAGAATTTGTAGCACTGGAACAGGGGATCCGTAGCGTTGTTTTGCAGTGTTTTATGTAGCGTAGTGTGGACAGCAAGAACCAAGCATTAAATAGGCACAATAGATCTGATAGCCAATGATTCAATTTCAGTGGAGTAATTTTTATAGTATGCAGATGGCTAAGAGGTTTGTGAAAACAAAGGTAAAGGGACTAGTAGGTGGAAGGTATCATAGTTGGCAGTGCCAGGTGCTACGAAAAGATAAACAAAACCTTAATTGATCTTCGACAGAGCTCGGATGGCTCAAGAAGTACCTGGACACCAAAGATTGATTATTGATAATCTTCTGAAAACATGAATTAATTTGAAACCACCTCAGTCTCCAATTCACCTCGGTCATCTGGTCTGTATCATAATCCACAACGTTGTCTGGACTAGTAGTTTCTGCGGCATCGAACTAGGAACATTATTTCAAATTTTGATAAACAGATAGAACTCATAACAAATTATGAAAAGGACACTAAAAACAATGAAAAGGCATGACATCAACTTCATAATCACAAATTATGGTAAAGAGGGAGAGTGTACAAAATATGCGCTACGAAAACAACTAGTGATTTGGAAACGTACTTGCAAAGGTTTGATTTGAATCCCTAACGGGTAAAGGGATAGATTGGATAGGTTCAAGCATATGAATGGATGGAGTGACCTATCAGGTTTGTGGAGTCATGGGGTTGATAGTGTTGGCTATCAAATCAAGTGATGAGTCAAGAGTGTAAACCATAAAATGAACCAAGGGGATAAACCATAAGTGTGGGTCAAATATGTGAGACAAGTTCCAACCTTTCATTTATTTAAGTTCTCCTAAGAAAACCATAAGGAGAAAATAAAAGAACAAACTTAAAAAAGACTAATGGGTAAAAATTAAAACCTAAGGAGAAATTTGACCCATGACAAGTTCATGTGATAACAATGGCTCCATAGGGTATGGCATGCTCCCTGTGAGATTCCAAGAACAAACAACTTCAGTTTCTTATCCTAGGGCTATGGGGTCATTTATTCAATCAAAAAAGAAAAAGAGAAAGTGATATTTACAATGAATGGAAAGCCACTCATGGCTTAAGAAAAATAATTTCTTCAGAAAGTGCCCATTGACAGGGCCACCAAAAACTTTAGAATCCTCCAAGTTCTACAATTTATAAGTATTATTTGAAAATACCTCAGAAATATTGAAAGGACCAATTCACAAGACTTCAAATTTACGATGTTTTCCTTTTTCTTGCTTGGATGCATCCCACTTGAGTACTAGATATCCCAACTGGAAATATTATTTGCTTACCTTTTTTTCAAAGGCTTACTTGATCTTCTATTGATGGTCCTGTGCTTTGTCAAGGAGTTGTTCCCTAGTCTGTTGTACTTCTACCAGCTGTTGTATCCTCCTAACCATATCATCAGGTTCTCCTTGGTAGTCCTTGAGGAACTTTTCCACAGGAAAGGCAAGCTGAGTAGGAAAGATAGATTCAACCCCATATACAAGGTGAAAAGGGGAAATACCGAGTGACCTCTTTGTTGTAACTCTATCATCCCATAAGGAAAATTTTAGCTTTGAGTCCCATGCTTTCTTGTTGTCTTCTAATAATTTCTTGATGATATTTATGAGGCTCTTGTTAGAGGACTCTGCCAAACCATATCCTTGGGGGTGATAAGGATTAGAATAGACTAATGTAATCCCATATTGTTTACAAAACTTGATCAATGGTTCAGCTTTAAAAGAGGCAACATTGTCAGTATCAATCTTGCTTGGACAACCAAATATTGACATGATATCTTCAAGAAAACTAATGATTACCTTGTGGGAGGAACTCCTTGTAGGAATGGCTTATATCCACTTGGTGAAATAATTTGTGGCATTCAAAATCCACCTATGTTGACCACTTGAAGCTGGATGGATTTCCCCATTGAATCCAAGACCGCACTGTTTAAAAGGTCCAAAAACCACCACAGGCTTTAAAGGAAAAGATTTGAGTTGTTGCTTTCC
>JASDQU010309905.1:0-17808 GCA_032191745.1 Picea mariana | reverse complement strand
GGGATGCAGATCCTTCACAAAATATTTTGTTTCCAAATCTTAAGCAAATTTATTTGGATTTCTGTGAGCATTATGTTTATGGAAAACATAAGAGAGTCAGATTTCTCAGAGTCGGAAAAGAAAAAAAGAGTGAAAGGTTAGAGCTTTTGCATATAGATGTATGGGGACCAACTCAGATATCATCTCTTGGTGGCTCTCATTATTATCTTACTTTTATTGATTATGCAACTAGAAAAACTTGGGTTTATTGCATTCGAAAAAAATCTGATGTTTTTGATACTTTTAAGAAATGAAAATATTTGGTTGAGAATGAGACAGGAAAAAGGTTGTAGTGTCTCAGATCAGACAATGGAGGTGAATACTGCAGCAAGGAGTTTTATGGTTATTGTTAATACCATGGGATTCCTAGAGAGAAGACAGTTCCAGGAACACCACAAGGAAATGGTGTGTCATAAAGGATGAACAGGGCAATCATGGAGCATGCAAGGAGTATGAGATTGCATGTTAGTTTTCCTTTACAGTTCTAGGTAGATGCTATAAATATTTTTGTTTATTTAATAAACCTAGCACCTTCAATCTCTTTGGATGGTGAAATTATAGAAGAGGCATGGATAGGTAAAAAGGTAAACTATTCTTTTTTGAAGACTTTCTGTTGTGAAGCATTTGTCCATATTGATAAAGAAAATAGAACAAATCCTGAGGAAAAATACAAGAAGTGTACCTTTATTGGTTACGGTGTTAATTTTTTTGGTTATCTCTTATGGGTTTATGAAAATTACAAAATAATTAGGAGTAGAGATGTCATATTCAATGAGAAGGTCATGTACAAAGATCAGTTACGGGGAAAGAAACAGGAAAAATAAAAACTAGAATACAAAGTGCTTGATGAGATCATTGAAAAAAGAAATTCTAAAGGTACCAAAAAATCAAAATGTACAACAACAGGATTAGGAGTTACCCCAAACTCTTACAAGTGTTTTTAAAAGATCTACCAGGTNGATACTCTCCTTCATTGTATTATTTATTGTTGACTGATTCTGGTGAACTAGAATGTTATGAAGAGGCAATGGAGGTAGACACTAAAAATAAGTGGGAGCAAGGCATGAAAGATGAAATGGATTCCTTGGTAAATAGTCATACTTGGGACTTGGTTCAGTTGCCTGCAGGAAAAAGAGCATTGCAGAATAAATGGGTTTACATGTTGAAGAAAGAATAAGGAGGGAAAAAATGGTACTAGGATAGACTTGTTGTAAAGGGGTTTACACAAAAGAAAGGTATAGATTTTGATGAAATATTTTCTCCTGTTGTTAAGATGACTTCAATTAGGACTATTTTAAGTCTTGTGGCAGTAGAAGATTTGCATCTTGAACAATTAGATGTAAAAACATCTTTTCTCCATGGGGATTTGGATGAAGAGATTTATATGCAGCAACCACATGGATATGAGGTCAAAGGGAAAGAAAATTTGGTATACAGGTTGAAGAAGAGCTTGTATGGCCTAAATCAAGCTCCAAGGAAGTGGTATTTGAAGTTTGACAATTTTATGACAGAGTAAGGTTATAGTAGATGTCATTTTGATCACTGTGTTTATTTTAAAAGGATAGAAAATGGAAGCTATATTATCTTTTTATTGTATGTAGATGACATACTTTTTGCAGGTTCTAATATGCAAGATATAAATGTGCTCAAGAAGAAATTAGCTAATTCATTTGTGATGAAGGATTTGGGTGCTACAAAGAAAATCCTTGGTATGAGAATAACAAGAGACAGGAAAAATTGCAAATTGACATTGTCTCGGTGTGAGTACATAGAGAAGGTGTTGGAGAGGTTTTGAATGCATAATGCAAAACCAATTAGTACACCTTTGGCCAACCATTTCAAACTAACCAAGGAAATGTGTCCCAAGACACAAGAGGAGATAGAATACATGTTCAGGGTCCTTTATTCATCAGCAGTTGGAAGCTTGATGTATGCAATGGTTTGCACAACACCAGATATTTCACATGCAGTGGGAGTTGTGAGAAGGTATATCAACAATCCAGGTAAGGAACAATGGGAGGCAGTAAAGTGGATTCTCATGTATTTGAAAGGTACTTCTACTCATGCATTATGTTTTGGAGGTTCATACACTATTCTACAGGGATATGCTGATTTAGATATGGCAGGTGATAAAGATAGCAGGAGGATCACCACAGGCTATGTTTTTACTGTAGGTGGAACAACGGTAATTTGGATTTCAAAACTACAAAAGGTTGTTTCACTTTCAACAACAGAAGAAGAGTATGTTGATGCTACAGAGGCTAGTAAAGAAATGATTTGGTTATAGAGGTTTATGGAGGAATTGGGAAAGAAGCAGGAGAATAGTAGGTTGTACTGTGACAGTGAGAGTGACATTCATTTTGCAAATAACTCAACCTTCCATTCAAATACTAAGCATATACAACTCAGGTACCATTTCATACGATCCATCTTGGAAGATGGACATTTGAAGTTGGAAAAGATACATACTAGCCAAAATCTTGCATACATGTTAACAAAGGGAGTAACCACGAAGAAATTGAGTTCCTGCTCATTTTTATTTGGCCTTCAAGCATGAAGGTGAAGATGAGAAATTTTCCACGTCCAAGAAGGATCATAGTCCAACAGATACAACAGAGGTGGAGTTATTGAGATCGGTCTCCAAGTGGGAGATTGTTGGTTGTGGAGCCTAATTATCTTCCTGATTCATAGGTATTTGTTTTCAACCATGTTTATACCCCATGAAGATTGTACACCCCTCCATGCAAGGGGCATTGCAGTGTGGGGTCCGGGGAAAAGCAGGCCCCCAAAGGAAAAATTTCCTTGTAAACGTGTATTGTAATTTCATAGTAAATATGGATCGTTCATTATAAGGTCACATATCTGACGATATAATTTATGTTAGGGTTTTTCCCTAGAAGGAAACCCTCTTTTATGAGGGAATTATATTGTGGTTTTGTATCATTGAGAATATTGTATTTTGAGAGAGGATACTGTGAGAGAAACAAGAGGAAGTTACATCGGGTGTACAGTAGGTTGTATCCCTTCATTTTGTTGGATAATAAAAAGGAAGGACCTGGAAATTTCTCTGGTGGATGTAGCCCACACTAGGTGAACCACATATATCTGTGTCTCTATTGTATTGTGTATCTTTTTTGTTTTATTTCAGCATTTGTTTTATTGTATTGCTCCACAATCCTGTTTTTTTAACAAATCCAAGTGAGACAATCCACAACATATTTCTTACTTTCAATGGTGCCTACAACCACTTCAACATTCTTCATGACACCAACCAAATGGGAAAACAAAGACAACTCCCAAAACACGCCCATGAATTTCTCTTGCACTAATCAACCGAGTGGCCAATTATTTTTCCATTAAAATGATATTTTATGCACATACCCAACATTGTGAGTCAAGGCATGACTCAAGGTAGATTCTTTCACTTTCGCAATGAAAGATGTCAGATATTTTTTAGTACATTAAAGAAATTTGGATCTCTCTCCATCATATGCATTTGAGTATGTGATTAGATCAAGAGTAGTAATTCATGCATGTTTCCAAGTTAGAACAAACAATGGAGCTGGTTTTCCTTCATTTGCATTTTTAACTATTGATGTGTATGTTGGATTAATCATTTCCTCTAGGATTGGACCACTCTCTCTGCCAATTAAATGAAGTTCATCCACAATGAAAATACTAACTTGTTGAACCATTTTTTGATGCTTCCATATCTGAGATAAGGCATCCCATTTCTCCGATGTGCATACTATTATCTAACCCTTTTCAAGGAGCTTCAAATCAGTTGCAGATTCACCTGTCAGTTTGTCTACTTTTAGTTCTATTCCATTGCCAAATTTCAGTTCCCAGTCCTCATCTCTCTCTTTGGAAATATAGACATATTGAAATACACTTTCTATGCCTTTCTAATGAAGTTGTAGTAAATATAACTCAACACAATTAGTCTTCTCAGTACTAGTAGGAGTTGTGACTAAAACATTATCATTTGAGTTATAGAGCATTGTAAATACCTGAGTTCAAATAGGATTGAATTGTCTAAACTATTGATATTGTACTTCATATGAAGTATTTCTTAACACAAACACAAGAAGTGGCTGCAAGTTTAGAAACTCAGTTGGAGGAAGGCATTAATTCTCTAGAAAAATAAGATGTTTAATAAAGCTGGAACTGTTTTTTGCAACCCCAAACACTTATCAGATAATACACAAATAAAGTATTGGGTGAAAGAAAAGAGGGGTGGGCTATTACAGCTACCAATGTACACAACACACCAAACTCATGTATGATCTAATGCTCCAAAAAATTTCTTTTGTTCTCCATTGAACCAGAAAAAGGTTAATATACAAACAATGGAAAGATATAGATTTATGTCAGGAGTGTTCTAGAACTCATTGAGAATTCTATCAAGAAGGCTCTCGGTAGGATATCTCTCAAATGGTTTACTTAGTAGTTTAGTTGACTATCTTTACCTACCACATTTATGGAAGTAGTAATTACATCTCAACACTCCCCCTTAATTATGATTTCTAATATTAACAATAACATGATGGCCTATTGGTCTAAGTCTCAGCTAGGCTTACAACCTTTTGTGATCAATTTCAATTTCATCATCCACATGTGTTTCTACATAGTGGGATTCACCTTCTTCAGAAATTGATCTTCTTCTGCTTCAACAAGATATTCCAAAAGCTTCAACTTCTTCTGTTACAACAAAAACTCCATCAATAACTGAAATGTTGATGTTGATTGACGCTCCTCCCCCTTTTACTGTATTCCATCTCAAAATTTTAGTCCTAGTTGTTAATGCAACTTGAGAAGAATGCTCTCTTACAAGCCTTGAGAGATAATGTTGATGCATAATTCTTCTTGTTTCATTTGTACCAATTTGATGATGGGAGAAGACAAATTACAATGGATACAACCTTAATCATCTCATGGGTTTTCTATGGGTTACCCTCAACCATTTTACCATATCCGTGGTTTTTCCTTAGCTTACTCTTAACCTTACATCTTCAAGGTTTTTCATTAGTGTACCCAAAACCATTACAAGAGGTTGTTTGAATTACCATGAACCATGACAATTCTTACCTCTGTATGGAAAGTTTGTACTCACTTTTGAACATTGACTTGTTCCTTGATTCGTTTTTCATGTGGAAGCTTTTCTACATTGGAGGATTTTACCTTGTAGAATATTTTCAACATAAAAGTAATATTTTGTCATTCATACACACTTATCCATCCACAATTTATATGTATATGAGGTTTTGATATTTGTTTTTTCCAACATGTGTGATGATCATGATTAGTGAAGCCACGAATATTGCAAGAAAAAAAATCCCAACACTTATCTTGTGCATGCCCTTTTCTACCATGATGACTACAACATTGCTCTTGCTTCTCCATATATTTTGTTGTAAGTTGTGATCTAAAAATGATGTTTCTGCTTTAACAAACTTAGTATCCCCATTGTTTGTGTTTCCTTCATAACCAAGGCCTTCATTCTTTGGACTTATACAAATATTTATGGCCTTCTTGATGCCTTTCCCATTTTTTCTTAAATGTTTTCCATCAAAACCCATGTTTTCCATGAGTTTGGACCCAATTCCTTTTGTGTGTCTTTCAAAACTATCGATTTCATCATCTTCAATATGATGTTCATCTTTGTTCATATCATTAAGCTTACCATTCTTAATCTCATTTCATGAGACAGACATATGTATGTCATTAGCATCAACCACTTTTATATTACATGAACTATCTTACAGATCACTTGTATCATAGATTGCATCACACATTACTTTTTTTTCACTTTTTTTTCCAATGTTAACAACACATTTTATTTTTCCAACAACTCTTGCGTCAAAGATTCTATCATTTGATCCTTCTTTTAATGAAGTGATAAAATATTAATCACCTTTTGATTCAATTATTACAACCTTTCCTCTAATTCATTTATGATTTTTGTAGTGAGACTAACAAATTCTTGATAGACCTTGTCTTTACATACTTTGAGTTCAAAGATTTTTTCCAATAATGAATTATTAATTCCTACTAGCTTGTCTCTTATTTGGGAAGAATAATCAAGTTTTTGCTGAATTAATTCTACTTCTTAATTAGCATGATGTATTCTTTTCCCCCCTTTACCCATTTTAAATGATTCACGGTCGCTTTTGGGGTATTAGTTTATTGACGAGAGGGTAATGATTTAACCACAACTTTTGTTGTATAAACACATACACACACAAAGAAAGAGCTACAACTCCCATAAGATCATGTACCCATATTTCACACTTCAACAACAATACAGGGGTATTGGGTACCACCAAGCATGCACCCCTAGGTGTTCTGCTTTACCTTCAAACTTGAAACCTTGTTTTCAAATAAGAACTCAACCACATTTTTTTTTTTTTTTATGAAATTAAATACAAAGAAGGTGCAACACTTGCACAATTACAAGAAAACTTCTCTTTTCAATATGGGATAAAGGAAAAATGACCACTTTTACAATTTTGTCTTATTTCAACACATTCTCTTATATTTCTTGGCTTTGACTTACTTTAGTGCTCAACTCCTTACATTAATTCCATGCTCATTCCATGAGAAACCTTTTTCCTTTTATATAAATATGTCTACAAATAAAAAAAAGTGTTTGATTCCCTTTGAGGAGAAAACATGTACAAGCTACTTCCACCATGTGGGGTTGATTCATTCATTGAGCACGATAATTCATTCAAGGAAAAAACCACAATCTCACATGGATATCCTTTCTCACTACCAATTTCTCGCTAAATTCTCTTCAAAATAGCTAGCTGGCAGGATTCTATCCTTAATTCTAAGTGAATAAATAATTGGGTAGAATTTAGGGATTAATTCCAAAGAATAAGAAGATGGACATAATTTTGACCCTTAATTTTATATGGATAACATGTTGGGAAGTATTCAGCCCTCAAAACTTATAATCCAATATGTATAACCAAAAAATAGAAGAAATAAGTACCAAGACCAGGAAAGAAGTCCAATAAAACTAAGATTCTTTGATACTTGGTCTAGCATGTTGCTCCATAGCTCTGTCTCTCTGTCTCAAGGATACAATGGAGTTGTCCACCTCTTAACAAACAGATCCCCAAGTTCATCCTCGGGATGGCCAACTCGAACCTCTGCAAACCCTTGCAACTGCAATAGGCACCCTACTCCTCTTATTTGCAAGATATAAAATCCCTCACACTTCGAACCCCTCATGACACTGAAACAAGGCACTGAAGGCAATGGATGAAATAGTGATGAAATATGACCACAAGGTGGCGAGAACAACCATGGATCTACTACTACCATCTACAGTGGATTCGATTGTGCGTCCAATACACTCGATGCTTCATGAGCTTATTCTCTTCAAACTTTTCTGCAACAATCTGACCATCATCTACCGTTCTTGAACTCTAATACTAGATTGAAAGCAAAGAGGGGAAGAGTATTATAGCTACAATTGTACACAACACATCAAATTCATGTATCATCTACTGTTGAGAAAACGTTATTTTGTTCTCCATTGAACCATAAACAATGTTAGGGGCCAAACCTCCCTAACCCCTCACGTAGATATAATAATATATTTCCATGCAATAAAGGCTTACATTAGTTAAAACGACCTATTTAACAAATTGGAATAAGTCAATGTAAGAAGACCTAACAGAAGCTTTCGCTTCTAGAAGGATCTTCCTTTAGAATGATCTTTAGAAGATACAATTAGTATAAATAAGAGTAGGAGTCATGAGAAGTTTTGTCTTGAGAACTAATGCAATAGAGTGTTGCTCTACTAGAGGTTTCCCCCTCGAAGAGGCAAGTGAACATTGTTTCCTATCAATAAAGGTATTATTTTGGTATTGTGGTTTCATCTATTGTGTTGTTCCATTGTTATTCTCTGCAATATTTTTGTTTTCAACTAGTGTAATAGATCTAGTACCTTACAAGTGGTATTAGAGCACTTTCCTTGGTAGAAAATTGTGGGTTATTTTTTTCCAAGGTAGAGACATATTCCGACATATTAAAGCTACAAATATCTATTGTTCAATGCATAAATCTGTGGAACTACAAGTGGTACTTAAGATCTCATTGTTGGCCATCCTTGTAACCCTTGTTGGTACCCCTTCGAGTGGTAGTGCATCAGACATCACCTGTATATGGATTGACCTAGATATCCTGAATCCCTCCATAGATAATCTGATTGCCCACCCGAATGTTATAGTTCCATCAAGAACAACACTCAGGAAGATACTCTCTAGTACTTGGGTAGTCAGGCAGTACGGCTAAGGGTATGGTCTAGCCTCCTTAGTTGGTGCCTTGAAATATTGGGCCGAGTACTACTGTTGGACCCCGCATGTATATCAGAGAAATATAACATAGGGAAAACCCTTGTTTGTAGAAACCCTGAATACCCTAACCCTTAGGATATAAAAAGAAACATAACAAAAAAGATATATTGTCGTGCAACTTTACCTCCTACATTCTGGTTGCGAAATTACTACACATTTTTTCCTATTAAGAATTTGGTCCTTTCAACACTGCAATATTTTCAGATCGGAGTATAACTCCACAAGAGTTTAAAAAAAAATTGGTTCCTTTCCACACCCTTATTTGAGACCTATCCCATTGGACTCCCCTTTTCATCCTAATCATAGTGATGCCTATCAATTTTAGCCTTTTTTTTCCTGTGGTCCCGACCCCCTTTCTGGCACCCCTACTTGGGACCTATTCCATTAGACTCCTCTTTTCCTCCTAATCATAGTGATACCTATAATTTCTTAGCCTTGTTTTTCTGTGGACCCACCCGCTATTTTCACTCACCTTTCCCACCTCTTCTGGTGTTTTCCCCTCACCATGGTCAACACTCGCAACCAAGACCTTGAAAACCACATAACTACCCACATTGAGTCCAAAATGGACCACCTAAAAGAGGAATTGAAGAAGGACCTCAATTCACACCTTGCTAGCCCGCTTGAATCTGACCTTGAGTCTCAAATTGACTCATTTTCTACCAAGGTCTTGGAAAAACTTCCCATTTCTGGAATCCATTACTCATTTGATCCACCTTCTAACCTAAAAGGTACCATTTCTTGCAATTCCCAGCAGTATCAGTCCAACCCTTTTCAACTTGATCTATGTCTTCCACGAGTGAAGATGAAAAAATTTGATGGCTCAGATCCCATTGCTTGGGTCACTCAAATGGAATACTACTTCTCCTTGCATGGCATCACTGATGACTTGGCCAAAATTTGTTACAGTGTCCTCTATTTGAACCTTGAACATTGGAAATGGTGGCAATGGCATCGTAAATCACGCCAAGGATATGTGGCTTGGACCCAATTTGTGGCTGAAATTTATGACCTCTTTGACATTGATACACACTCCCTGGGCTGTCTGACCAAATTGAAACAGTTAGGTATAGTGGAAGAGTTTATAGCTGCATTTGAGCAATTAGCTTTCAAAACAGAGGGCATGTATGATACGTTTTTCCAAGAATGCTTTATCAGTGGCCTCAAGGATGAAATCAAAGCCCAAGTCCTCATGACTCATCCTCAGACTTGGTTGTAAGATACTCAATGTGCCAAGAAACCTCAACATGTTGTTTTTCCCCAACACCGCAAACCTTCTTTCAATCCACTCCCTCGTCCTTCCACTCTTTCCCTTCATCCCACCTTGCTCAAGATCAAAAAATTAACCCGGGAAGAAATGGTTGAACGCCAACTCAAAGGAATTTTCTACAATTGTGATGAAAAATATTTTTCGGGACACAAGTGTAAGGAAAAAAAGTTGTTCATGTTCATCTTTGAGGATGTTGTTGAAGAGAATATCGAGGCTTCTCATGCAACCAAGCTACCTGAGTCAACTCCTCTCACTCTACCATCTGATCAACTAGAAGTTGAACCAACCATTTCCATGAATGCACTATGTTAGCACTGAGAGTCACCCTCATATTGAAAGAAGATAATACCAACACCCATCAAATAGGTTTGTAAGCATGGATTAATGATATAAGGTCAAATGGACAAAACTCAGCATAGAAGTGCTTCAACATAGAAAATATAGGCTAGTATGCATAAGCAAATGAGGTTTTGGTTAACTTCAGTCAGTGGTTTAAGGATAAATGTGAGTAGATGGAATAATTGGTGAGGAAGATGGATAGGTCTTCTATAAGCATCAGGCCTTCTAGCAGCTAGGTGAAGAAAAACACAGTTACAAGAACTTCTTGAACTAAATTTAAAACACTGAAAAACATTTACATCAACATTATAATCAAACATCCATTATAACACAGCTATAACATCTCATAAGGATCATCCAATAATGAGCATTCAGAGTAAGAAGAAGAAATATAATGAAAAGAGGTTGACTTCTATTAATCAAAATATCTTAGATCTCATACATAAACCAGATTACAGCTCTGTTTAGTCAAAATATTACAAAATAGGGAGCTCTGCTCAACCATTCCAACCTGCAAATAGCATTCTCATGATGTATTTATAATCAAAACAGTAAACAACATCTTGATATCCGAGTTGGCCTTTCTATCCTAGGATTCTCCACAACAAGCTATTAATCTAACATATGTACAAGTGGAACTAACAAACTGCTAGAAACATGGAGCATGTTGGCAACAACTCTAACAAGAAATAAATGACATGATTTGTTGTTTCTTGGGTGCATCTCCTCCAGTTCCATGTGTCCTCCAGGCCTTTGTGATGAGCTCCATCTGCCACTTTTTGATCATTGGTTCCTCCAAGTCATCAAAGCTAAGAAGAGGCAATGAATTCAAAAATTTTGACTGTAACAATGAGTTCGTAGCATCTTTTTGTACCGCAAATGGTAGCAGATTTTGTAGCACCTCCCTCTGTAAAATTGTTCTGCAGCCGATTTTGTAGCACATTCAATGGCAGATTTTGTAGCGCCCACCTGTAAAAATGTTTTGCAATGAATTTTCGTAATGAACCACCACTTTATGTCTAGCTAGGTGATTCCGCAGCACTTTCAGTAACGAATCTGCAGAACAATCTGTGTGGATGATTCTGTAGTGCCAAATGCTATGAAATACTCTTTGTTTTTTTGTTTCAAGCAATGAACCTCAAAAATCCCAAAAAGTCTTATCAGAAGGATAATGAGCCTGTAGATGCCTTCAGTAGGTGAAATTATGACACTTCCCTCAAAACTTCAAGCTGCAAAAGCCGATCATCATCAAAAATGGGTCTGTTGTCCTTTCCATTTCATCTTCTCAATATGGCACTTCTCCTTGTTGCAGAAGAACTTCCCTCTATTGCAGCAACATTTCTTTCTATTGCAGGGGCATTTCTCTCCATTACAGCTTGGGCTAGAACATTTAGATTCCTCTGGGCTAGATCATCCTTTAAGGGCTACAATTCTTCTTTGCGTTTTTTGTTTTGGGACTGTATGCTTCTGTTTTTCTTGTACAAAGTCTAAAGTTGCCTATGAAGAGGCAAGAATATTCTTGTTGTAAACATATCCAGATCAAGGGTTTCAATATACATGTCCATGAGTTCCCTCATATTCCTCCTCTCAATCAATCTTTCTCCCTTCAAATGATCAACTTCCTTCCTTGCATCCCTGAGTTGTCTGATCAATCTCTTGAAAGTGGGATTATCAAGGGAAGAGGTGATGTTGATGACTTCAACATGATTCTCAATAGTTTCACACTTACCTTTGTCTTTCTTCTAAACATAAGATTTGATCATGACCTCAATAGACTTCCCAACAATGTCACTTTTACCCTTGTCTTTCTTTGGGATAGAAAACTTGGGTATGACTTTTGTTTCAACAGCTTCCTTGTGGGATGATGATCTAGTGAAAGGCCTCCTAACTCTTGTCTCAGTTGTTGCAGTAGGTGAAGGAAAATGAAATTTTCTCCCAATTTTGGTTGTATTTTTGTCTGATGAGGGAACTTCCTCTAGTTCAAGTGCAGGCTGAGGTGAAAGTTCCTTTTGTGGGGAGTAATGGACTTCCCTCTCTTCTTACTCAATTTCCTTAGGAACTTATTTGTCTTGGGAAATAGGTTTTATCTTTCTCTTTTTTCTTGTTTCTGCTTGGGAAATACACTACTAGTGGCAAAGGTCTTTTCACCCTAGATTGAGGTGTAGAGGATACATCGAGCTGCAGATTAGAAGAGACAATGAATTTTTCCCAAGTGAGGTTTCTTTTCTTCAATTCTTCCATTACAGGCATCCTGATCAACCCTGAGTGGAAAAAACTAGTGTCCACATCCTTGGACTTGGCTTGGACCCTGTCAGCCATTTTTTCCATACTTCTAAACATATAGAAAGGGATATTCATCAAATCCTTTCCCGTGAAGTGTAGAAAAATCCTAATGTGATACTGGTATGTCATGTTGAATCTTCCCTCACATGTAAAATATCTCTGGATAACTTTCAACATTTTTTCAAAACCCTCAACCATGTGGCTCCTAGGCACTCCCTTGGAAAAATTAGCTTTCTGATGATCCAGCTTGAGGAAATCCTTAGAGAAGGATGCATTGAGAGTCATAGATTTGAACCACCTTTCCCTAGTATTGGGTATCTCAGTGGCTGCTGCAATGGTGGCCTCAAATACCTCCAACTCTAGGGTTCCTACCTTGGTTTTAGTGCCATCAAATTTTAAAGAACATTCCCTAGCTACTTTAGGGTATCCCCTCTGCATGTTTTGACAGAAAGATAGGCAACCAACCCTTTGGAAGACCTCCCTGATCAGAGGCTCAACATCAAATAAGTGCATGTCAAAAGGCTTAGTCCTGACTACACTCCCACCCTTGTGAGATTTATTTTGTTGAGGTGTATCCATTGATAGAAGTAGGAGTTCAAAACATTGTAATGTTATGAGAGGTATAAGAAACCAAACAGATACAAATGTCTTTAAGTTTTGAAAGGTGGTCCTTATTTTCTCTTTCAGGTCTTTCCTCCAATTTACTTCTAAAATAATAAGAGAATGGTTTGATGGCTTAAAAAATGGGAAAGAATCTCCTCTAAGAAATGATATGCAAGGAGGTAGCACTGTTCAATTTTTAGGATGACATCAAGCCACCATACGGGGTCATCATCATTCTAAGGCAAAGGCTTCTAAACTTTTACTGTAAACAGACTTTGAGATAAAACTATAGGATGAAACCATGAAGGAAAAGAGCCAACTTTGGAGATGTGAGAATAAGTTATGAAACTGCATTGACACAAAATTTGTAGCGCTGGAACATGGGATCTGTAGTGCAGTTTTGCAGTGATTTATGTAGCATATTGTGGACAACAAGAACCAAGCGTTAAATAGGCACAATAGCTCTGATAGCCAATGATTCAATTTCAGTGGAGTAATTTCTATAGTATGCAGATGGCTAAGAGGTCTTTGAAAACATAGGTAAAGGGACTGGTAGGTGGAAGATATCATAGTTGGCAGTGCCAGGTGCTACGAAAAGATAAACAAAACCTTCATTGATCTTCGACAGAGCTCGGATGGCTCAAGAAGTACCTGGACATAAAAGCTTGATTATTGATGATCTTCTAAAAGCATGAATTCATTTGAAACCACCTCAGTCTCCAATTCACCTTGGTCATCTGGTATGTATCATAATCTACAATGTTGTCTGGAATAGTAGTTTCTGCACCACCAAGCTAGGAACATTATTTCAAATTTTGATAAACAGATAGAACTCATAAATGACCAAATAACAATTATTCCTTTTGAAGACAAGGACACTAAAAACAATGAAAAGGCATGACATCAACTTCATAATCGCAAATTATGGTAAAGAGGGAGAGTGTACAAAATATGCACTACGAAAACAACTAGTGATTTGGCAGCATACTTGCAAAGGTTTGATTTGAATCCCTAATGGGTAAAGGGACAGAGTGGATAGGTTCAAGCATATGAATGGATGGAGTGACTTGTCAGGTTTGTGGAGTCATGGGGTTGATAGTGTTGGCTATCAAATCAAGTGATGAGTCAAGACTGTAAACCATAAAATGAACTAAGGGGATAAACCATAGGTGTGGGTCAAATATGTGAGACAAGTTCCAAACTTTCATTTATTTAAGTTCTTCTAAGAAAACCATAAGGAGAAAATAAAAGAACAAACTTAAAAAAGACTAATGGGTAAAAATTAAAACCTAAGGAGAAATTTGACCCATGACAAGTTTATGTGATAACAATGGCTCCACAGGGTATGGCATGCTCCCTGTGATCTTCCAAGAACAAACAACTTCAGTTTCTTATCCTAGGGATATGGGGTCATTTATTCAATCAAAAAAGAAAAAGAGAAAGTGATATTTACAATGAATGGAAAGCCACTCATGGCTTAAGAAAAATAATTTCACTATAAAGTGCCCATTGACAGGGCCACCAAAAACTTCAGAATCCTCCAAGTTCTACAATTTATAAGTATTATTTGAAAATACCTCAGAAATATTGAAAGGACCAATTCACAAGGCTTCAAATTTACAATGTTTTCCTTTGTCTTGCTTGTATGCATCCCACTTGAGTACTAGATCTCCCAACTGAAAATATTATTTTCTTACCATTTTGTCAAAGGCTTACTTGATCTTCTATTGATGGTCTTGTTCTTTGTCAAGGAGTTGTTCCCTAGTCTGTCGTACTTCTACCAGTTGTTGTATCCTCCTGACCATATCATCAGGTTCTCCTTGGTAGTCCTTGAGGAACTTTTCCACAGGAAGGCAAGATGAGTAGGAAAGATAGATTCAACCCCATATACAAGGTGAAAAGGGGAAATACCGAGTGACCTCTTTGTTGTAACTCTATCATCCCATAAGGAAAATTTTAGCTTTGAGTCCCATGCTTTCTTGTTGAATTCTAATAATTTCTTGATGATATTTATGAGGCCCTTGTTAGAGGACTCTGCCAAACCATATCCTTGGGGGTAATAAGGATTAGAATGGACTAATGTAATCCCATATTATTTACAAAACTTGATCAATGGTTCATCTTTAAAAGAGGAAACATTGTCAATATCAATCTTGCTTGGACAACCAAATCTTGACATGATATCTTCAAGAAAACTAATGATTACCTTGTGGGAGGAACTCCTTGTAGGAATGGCTTATATCCACTTGGTGAAATAATTTGTGGCATTCAAAATCCATCTATGTTGACCACTTGAAGCTAGATGGATTTCCCCATTGAATTCAAGACCCCACTGTTTAAAAGGTCCGGAAACCACCACAGGCTTTAAAGGAAAAGATTTGAGTTGTTGGTTTCCAGAAAACTTTTGGCATTTGACACAAGCTCTAATCTTTGCACAAACATCATTAGAGAGGCTAGGCAAAAAATACCTAGCTCTGAAGATCTCATAGGCTGTGGTTCTCTAAAAGTGATGCCTCCACACAAGCTGTCATGAAAATCAGTCATGGCCTTTTGGGCCTCGTCTGGATCTAAACATCTCAAGAGAACCCCTAGAGGATCTTTCTAATACAATATGTGATCAATGAGACAATACTTGATTACTTTAAGTTTCAAAGATCTTACCTTGTTCTTTTCCAAACCATCAGGAGGTTGCAACTTTTGCAGAAAATATATGATGTCTTTATACCAAGTGCATTCTTCCAAGTTGGGGTTGATATGAGAGATTTTGTCAGCAAAATCAGCTTGCTGATTTTTTGATTTTATGTTCATGAAATTAACCCCTAGTACTTTGAAATTTGATTTAGCCAGCAACCTAGCTAAACCTTGACCTTTCACTAGTTTAGTGGGCTTCATTTCAAGGTCAAATTCCAGAATTTTGGCAATCCATTTTCTCCTCTTCCCATCTATGTCAGGTTGGATAAGTATCTCTTTCATAGAGGCTGAGGGAACATAGGAAACCATATTGGAATGAAAAACGTATACTCTGAAATCCTTGAGGGATTTGACCAAAGCATAAGCCTTCTTTTCCATGATATCATACCTCATTTCTGCATCCCTCAATGCTCTGCTAAAAAATGAAATAGGTTTCTCTAACCCCTCTGTATTTTTCTGAAGCAAGACAACAACCAATGTGTCAAATGAGGCAAAGGAAAACATCATAAAATCCTTGGAATAATTAGGGTTGATGAGCATAGGTGCTTCAATTAATGCCTTTTTTATTTGGTCAAAAGAGTCTCGAGCCTCAGTAGTCCATTTCACCTCATTTCCTTTCTTAAGCATGGAGGTAATGTACTTAACCAATTCAACAAAATTAGAGATGAATCTTCTTAGAAAATTAATTTTACCCAAGAAAGACTAAACTTCTTTCTTAGATATAGGAAGAGATAAAGTTTGGATAGCCTCTACCCTGCTTGGATCAATTATTACCCCTTCAACTGATATAATGTGTCCCGATAACTTACCTTTTGTTGACATGTTTTACAGGTAGCATATGCTTGTCATTGAAGGCAAGTACAACAGCAATGATGGATTGAGTACAGGTATAATGTGCTAGGCGAGCACCAGAAGTATTTTGGGAAGACGCAGCAAAGCAAGCTCATGAAGACCAGAAGAGATAGTGCAAAGGTGCACGCAGAGTGTAGAGTATGTGTGTTTGTCATTGATGGAAAAGATCACAACCAGTAGCACAACGATGATCGCATGGCAAGATCAGAAGCTAAATTCCATTTCGGGTATTACAAACAAAGAATCCATTTCAAAGTTTCAGATATCAAGAGTTGGAGGAGTCAAGGAAGAAAATCACGGCAGGAACTTGCGAAATGTGAAACCCCAAAATCCTGAAATAGTCACATCAACCAGAGTTTCAGATACTGAGAGTTGGAGGAGTCAAGAGTCAAGACTCTTCACCATAGGAGTCCCGAAGTGCCAAAATGCGAAACACCGAAAATCCCGAAACAAGCACATCAAGTGGAGTTTCAGATACCGGGAGTTGGAGGAGTCAAGCGTCAAGATAACTCTTCACCACAGGAATGTCGAAATGTCGAATTGTGAAATGGAGAAATAAGCGTGAGACCCATCATTTATAATCCAACGGTGCAAGTTAACCAGGAACATGATCGAAGGGCTATTGTTGCTCTTCACAGTTAATCGATCAATGGCGATTCAGTTGTTGATACGGTTTTTGGAGATTCACAGTGTAATTGCTAGAAACGACTGATTGTTTCTACCAGAGGACTGGAAGAGACTTTAGGGTGATCGCCAGAGAAGATGAAGAGTCTCAAGGAATTTTCCAGTGGAATGAAGATTGTTCAGGAAGCGATTGACAGATGGAAGAGCATTGAATCCTGTAACTGCAACAGAGAGGATGAGCTCGACTGTGACAGAGAAGATGAAGATTCTCGACTGGTAGACAAGCTAAGGAATCTCATCATAACACCCAGTGATGATGGACACATGGGTTTAATAGCCAAAGAAGATGAAGAGTTGCAATGATGATCAGGCAGAGCACTCAACATGAAGAGAATGCAGAAGCATTGCGCATATGGTATGCACAAGGTGCAAAGAGACTATAATAATGCAGAATAAAGAAGAGATGAGTGGGGCTGTAGAGAGGAATCACACACGGGGAAATGGATGCTATGGGCAGGAGCTGAAATACACAGAAGAGGTGTAATTCAGAGAATCAAAATAAGATGTAGAGCATAAAGCGCAGCAGAAGCAAAGAACAGAGATGCATAGCTGAGACAGTAAAGAAGGCTGAGGTGCACTTGTAGAGAAGAGCAGAAGATCGGAAAGCACAAGAAGATGCAAGTAGAGAGACACTGATAGAGGAGAGCAGAGCAGTGTAGCATAACAGTGATGAGACTG
>JASDQU010309904.1:86116-104294 GCA_032191745.1 Picea mariana | reverse complement strand
GTCAGTGCCTCCACATAGAAGGATTATGTGTCAATCAGGTCATCGTAGCCCCTAACTCCTCCCACAAGAAAAATAATGTCCCAGATTTTTGTTCCTTCTCTCTAGAGAAGGAGACATAGGGATCACACCCTCCCTCTTATGTTGTAACTAAATAGGGGGAAATGACCACATGGTCAACTCAGAATTCAAGTTATAGTTGTTAGTGATGTTTTCTGTATTTTGTGATGTCTTTTTTTCCTAAGATATTCCATGTTTTCTGTATTTTGTGATGTCTTTTTTTCCTAAGATATTCCAGTACCCAAACATTCTTCATCTTCCTCATATAGTAAAGGGCATGATTTGTCTACTCAATATTTATATGCATCTTCCGACAACTATATACTTCATTGTGTTGCATCACATCATATTACTCATTCTCATGAGTTTCTACCTTCCACACATAATTGTAGGATTTAACATGTCACAATCAGACTCTCTACAAAAAGTCATGTTTTAAGATAATGAACCATGTAGTTATATGTTGGGTGCATGAATGATACTCTCTTTGTTCTTGAAATCTCTACCAATCTACTTTATATTTATCATATTTTGCATTTTGGTAATGGTAAAACAATAGAGTTTTTTCATGATGATGTAGCCATTCAAGAACTAGAGAATCTAGATATTAATGTTCCTTCTTGAAGATGTTATCATAGCTCTCAATTGTATAGGTTTACTTTGTTTTAGCCTTCCTTTGGTTCCATTTTAATTTCACATGTTGATTATTTTTGTATAATTTGTCAACTTAGATTTGGTCATCTAAGCTATATGTATTTGAAGTAGTTGGACACACAAAATTTGGTTATTGGTCTTCATAACCAGTGGAGTTTGTCATGTTCTATTCTTGGAAAACAACATAAAGATTTATCTCCTAACATTAAGTTCCTGTATGTGCACCACTTGAGTTGGTACATAGTGATCTCATGTCATTTCTAACTCATTCATTTTTATGGGCTCAGTATTCACTTGCTTTTATTTATTAATTCTCGCATTTGTCTTGGTTGTAATTAGTTTAATTATAATGGTTAAGTTTCTGCTACTTTTAATACCTTCAAGTATTTTGTTGAGAAGCATACCTCTCTTTTTGTCAAGAAACCATGCATTGAAAATGGGGTGGAGTATATCAATCAGGCCTTCAAGGATATTTTTGTAGAGAACATGGAATTCGACATTAACACTATATTCCCTAAACCCCTTAGTAAAATATTGTTATTTAGAGAAAGAATTGGACATTGAAAGAGATGGAA
Source organism: Picea mariana (assembly GCA_032191745.1). Lineage (NCBI taxonomy): Eukaryota > Viridiplantae > Streptophyta > Pinopsida > Pinales > Pinaceae > Picea > Picea mariana. Next base: position 103,008 of record JASDQU010309904.1, on the reverse strand, counting down.
AACTACATAATTTTGTCCAAGAACATGGAACCTTGTCTCTAGGATGAAGTAGTCAATTGTTCCAATTACATTCAAAGTCGTATGCCTTGTAAGGAAGTGTTGCATATTACTTCAAATGAATCTTGGAGCCATGTTCAACCCAATGTCTCTACTTTGAGAGTATTTGGTAGTTCAACGTGGGTCCAAAGTCTAGATGAAATATGTAAAGCTATGGAGAGGAAGAGACAACCACTAATATTTGTTGGTTAATATGATAATATGAAGGCATGTGGGTTATTTTATCCTATTTTTAGATATTTATTGTTTCAAAGAGTTTTTCATTTTGATGAGCGCTTCAATTCCACATTGTCTCCTTCTCCGCTAATAAATTTTCATGTTGAAGATATTTTCATACTACCAACCATAGGGTCTTATTCCAAAATATATTTGGAAAAAGAAATGACCATAGAATCGGGAAGGAAGAAATAGTTGCAGAATAACAAAATTCTAAAAATAGTATTCTCTTTTATATTAAGAGTAGTTGATTTCCACTAGGAATGGATGCACGTGTTAGTATTTTACTTGTTCCTGCAATCAAATGAAGGATAGATGATGTTATAAGGCCAAGAACCTCTACAATGAGAAAATCCATGCCTTTGTGTGTATAGCAAGAAATTAATCACTCAAAAGATTGTCGCAATCAAAAAGGGGATTATAGAATCCCAAAATGGCTTGGCATAGGAAAAAAGGGCTTGTGCACCCGAAAATATGCTAATTTTACAGTCTAGGGGGCTTATCACAATACCACGGCCTAAGAGTGTAGAAATAACAATTCTTCAGACATCGAAAGACCATTGGCTCAGATATTATCGTGCACACTTTGCCAAGATCGATGGTCAATATATGGTTTTGGGGTACCCTCTTCGGAGTCACATTTGGATTCAAGCCTCAAGCACTCCAAAGAGGATCCCTCGATGGAAAATAAATATTTAAATAAGTGTTCCCCCCATCGATAGTCCAAATCTGATCCAAAACACCAAAAAATTTGGCCAGGTGTCACATCATCCAGCCAATAGGATGGTGTGAGGGCTAATCCAAATATACCACATGGACATGTGAAGCCCACCACATCCAGGTGTAAAATACTCAAATATGGGTGACATATTTCCCCCTATCCACCACGTTAGTAACAATATGGGAGAATAAGAAGGTGACACGTGTCCACGGTGGCTCCTTCCTAAAATGTTTCATGCCTCAGCCAATTTTCTCTTTAGAACATGAAAAAATCAATGGTCCTTGTTCAATCTCCCATTACTCTATTCAAAGTGTTATCACTCCAAGAAAATCCTTAGGGTTGTAGGCTCAGGATGCTTGGTAACTTAGAAATAATGGTTTTTATGTGTTTGGGATAATGGGGTCTTGAATGATTTATGTAAGAAACAACTTATAACACATGTAAAGATGTAGTGCTTTCAGTGAACAATAACCATATCAAATAATTGAAAGAGAGAATGGAGAATATTATTCTTGATTTGCCAATACAAATGAAAGTAGGGCCTAATACAAGACAGCGAGGAATCCTTTAGTTTCAAGCCTATGAGTTCAACAAAGAGGTAACAGTCTTTATGAACTAAAATAAACTGAAATTAAAGTATAGAGAATGAAAAATGGACGATTCTGGTATTGCAAACGAAAGGAAACTCCACTTTATTTCTGTAAAAAGAGTCTATACAATGACATAAAAGTTCTCCCAGTTTGAACCCTTGTTTCATATCAAAAATAGGCATTTATAGCCTCTTACAAACAGTTTCACAGATCCTAAAAACATGGATCTATATTTAATAAAAACAATTCAATTCTATCTAAACAACTTGAAAATAAAGTCTTAATCACTAAACTTAGAACTCAAACTGTCTTCAATCTCCAAAATTCGCCATCTGCATCCTTCAGCTCCTGGTATGTGTAATGTGGTGAAGAATAGCAGGACACCTGTCTAACAGTTGGATCTCCCAACGCTCATGGTCGATTTTTGAGGAAATGGTTTTGCATGTGTTACCAAAATTCTCTCGAACCTCTGATGTTGAACCCTTTGCATGCGCTCTGATAGCCCATTGATATACTGGAGCTCCTTCAAAACCTGTTTGGAATGAACTATCCTGTCTTTGACTTCAAAAATTACTTTTCCAGCTTTCAGCAGCTAACTTGTTTAATTTTTCGCGGGTTAGCTGCTGAAAGCCGTCACTTTCCATGCCTTGTGCTTGTATCCCTCTTTCAAATAAACTCTGAGGTCCAAATTTTTGGGAGCAGTGGTTTTAAACCATATCTGATCGGTTCTAGGTAGGCTTGTACCTGCAACAATGACAACTTCATCCACTCTAATTTCCATGGACCCAACATGAGCTTTGTTTCCATTGAACGTCTTGGCAAAAGCTTCTGTCGTAGACTAGTGGCAACCAATTTGCAATCTTTCAACAAACCCAATACACCCTGCGTTTGAAAAATGTCTCTGGACTTCGAGGTGTGTCTGTAAAAAGGACAAGCTATCCAGCTCTCTCTTGAGTAGAGCACCACTGTGTTTTCTCACCATTCTGTAGCTCGAAGATCCGACAATTTCTAACCCCTGCAACTGCTGGTCGAGCCGCGGTTCTGCACCGTTGACAGCACTTCAGGGGTCGGCTCTGTTTTAAAATATTTGAAACTTTGAAAAACCTCCGTGAACAGGGTATGATATGGAAACAACGACTTGATTTGATGCTTATCAGGCCGACAATACTTCCTCTGTGCTTGCACCACTGAATTTGAGCTTAACATCCCAGATGCCATGATTATGTAGCGTGATTTTCTGAGCCGAATTTGCATCACAATCCTATTCTGACGTGCAGAATTGAGTTTCCATCATTACCCACTCTTATCAGCGCATGATTTGGATTTTCCTGACGTGGGATGATCATATCATCATTTCCTTTAGACGTGGATATCATGCACGTGATTCCCTCTTTCTTCAACCAACGGCCCGTGGAAAATGCCTCTGTTAGTTGTTCATACTTGCCGCTTTCACCAGCGCATGACCCTGTGGAAAACCCCGGTTAGCTATTAAAAGTCTTCACTTTCCTCAGCGTGTGACCTTTTTAGAATTGCCTCTTAGCTGCCGAAATTTTTCACTTTCACCAGTGAAAAACCTTGTAAAAACCGCTCCATAGCTGCGGAAAGTATGCACTTTCAACAGCGCACAACCCGCGAAACTTATTGTCGGACATTTTGAAATTCACCACTTTCAACAGTGCACAGGCTTATGAGAAGCGCTCCTTAGCTGCTGAAAGTCACCACTTTCCACAGCTAACACTCAACTTTTGGCCACACGTTAGCTATTGAAACTGAATTCTGAAAATTTTGAAAAGAAGACTTTATGGGTCATATTATTTTCTAAGACAAAAACCAAAACCTATGTTTTGCAGCTATAAAAACTCAAAAATGACTTGAGGACACTACCAATAGCCATGTTATCCACCCCAAAACTCGACCAAAAGGATGGTTTCATTTTGGAAGCTAACACAAAGATCAATATTTTTACTCACATCCATGTTCTCGTATTCTCATTTAAGTCCTATCCTACAAAAATCCAAATGTGCCCTTGCAATGGATGATCCAAATCCATTTGGACCTTTTTTTAAGTGAGACCAATCAACAATTTGAATCTGTCGTCAAGCATTTAAGAATCCTGACTAGATGTCATGACATCTCTCTAGAAGAGAACTGTTAGAGCCAATCTATGGATATCAAATGGATACGTGAAACCCACCAAAATCACCCCAAAGCATATCAAACCTGGGTGACATGTGTCCCACTCCCCCACCATGTCAACATCTATAATAAACCCCAATTTTTTCATTAAAAAAAAATTATTCTAAGTACATTAAGTTCTAAGTATGTATGTTAGATTTACAATAAGAGGACTAACCTTGATTTTAAAACTATTCTACTCGGTGTATTCAAATTTATTTCCTAATATTACAGAACCATAGTCTAGTGTTTATTCTTCAACTTTTATTTAAGTTATACTCACCTTGGTAAGTGGTTAAATGGATATATTGTAGTAAAAATGGAATAGACATTGGCCTATGACTTAAGATTTCATCCTCCTCTTTAACACCCACTTCTGCCTATGCGCGCCTACTTGAACTGCAAGACCCCGAGGAACTTTATCAACATAAAAAGGGTAAACAAAATCCTTTCTTTAGCATTGGGTTTATTGGGTTGGGTTTTGCATAGGTGACCACAGACTTGGAGGAATTTTCTTCGGTCGACTGAGAGCCTTCGTAACCCAATAGACCTCCTAATTGAAAGCGAACCCTAAGCTGGAAGTATATTGATCCTTACCGTACTTAACTAAGTCCAACCACCGACACTAAATAGACTAGGAAATGACGGATTCAAGGAGTTCCAAACTTGTCCTCATGGATAAATATATTAAAAGGGACTGGATGTGTTGACAGACGGAATTAAATCTCCAATTGGCCACTAAATGGGGTGGATGAGAAAATGAGAGTCACCAGGTTCCCTCATCTAACCAAAACACGCCACATCACTACTTTCACATGGTGCAATTCCCCGTTATACTCACCACATTCAATATGGGTATCTTAGGGTACAACCGAGGTCCATTATCATTTTTGTGCAAACCTAATCTGAGTAGAGTTCTGTGTTTTTCTTCTATTTAGTGACCTTACTCTGTGTGGTATTATAGTGACTTGGAGAACTTCTTAGACTACTCATGTTTTGGTAAGTAGCCATCGAATTGTATAATTTTTATTGTAGGCTAATTTTTGGGGACAAAATTACTATAAATGCAACAGAGAATTTTTCTTTTTTAGGGAAACCAAGAAAGATATCAAGTTTGAGGTGCACACAAGGTGTTTGGGGTGTCTTTTGGTGTGCAAGAGATGATGCAGAAGCATCGCCAACTCATCAAGCGAGCCAGCGCGAAAGCGGAGGACAGTTGGACATGATAGCACAATTTTTTGGAAAATGCTTTGGAACCATTGCGCAAAATCTTAAATGAGTCATTTAAGAGACGACACACTTGTATATTGTAATGGACCTTGAGCCTTTAAGCTCTCATACTTAGGTAGATATTCAACATTTAATGTAGTTAATGCTGGTCGATAAGAATTTAATTGTAGATTTGATAGCTTTAGAGTCCAAGAGGGAAAAACGGATATAGACACCCTGATTGTATAATTGTAACATTAACGCGAGAAGAAAGAAAAGAGCAGGCAGAGAATTGTATGAAGAACACCCATGTACAGGCATTTGAACTAATAGAAGAAATCTTTGATTCAAATTCATGGTTTGTGTCGTTTCTCTGTGTATTGATGTTATTCTCATGAATATTTGCTTCCTCTAATGCATTTGCTTTTATATGCTATGCATGTGATTTCCTTTATGAATTGAAGTCTGAGAGGGTGAAAGGATGAGTTTAAATTGTTTCTCTAATTGAACCAGAGGATTCCTGCAAGGAGTGCAATTGAATTGTCCTCAAGGAGTGCGTTGATAGAAGGGTTCAATTGGAGTTAACTTTTGTTCTCATTTCCTCGAAGGTGTAGTTAGGCACAGTGCCGTGCAAGGAGTGCGCAGGCCAGGAAGAAGTCTCAGAGTTGTGATTCTGAGTCAGTATCAAAAGACTGTTGTTGTAGGTGTGCGCAGAGTCAAGGGAGGCTAAACACTTGATGTGTTTGTAGAGTTGCTGCAAGGAGTGCGAGCAAGGGGTTCCAAATTCTAAGAGAGTGAACAGTTGGGAAAAGCTCAAGAGGAGTAGAACCTTCAAAATTTGTTGAAGGACTGCACTGAAGGTTTCAAATCAAGGAATCCTCGAAGAGGGAGGAGGGACGGTCGAGATCTTGTGGAGGAAACTCATGGAAATCCTGCTAGCCGTCAGGTCCGACAGATTAGTGAGGAGGTTACAGCCACATCAGAGTCTGATCTCGAAAGGATGGTGAACCGTTGGGCCAGTAGCTGAACTCCCGTCAACCATCAGATTTGGAAGGAGTTACAATGGGGTTAAGCCCTAGTAAGCAGAGGAGAGTCCTGAGAAGTCATCAGAATATTGAAGTCATCGGGAATTCTGGAAGTGGAGAAATGACAACATCAGGAATCACGATCTGCGATATCCCGATAAGCTCAGAACCGTCCATCATGTGGGACGTGTGTCAGGAGATCCCAGGAAGTTGGGGTTTGGAAAATCGAAGTTTTCAAGAATAGAGAAATATTGCAGCTCGAAATCGCGAAATGGGATATCTCAATAGGAGAGTCGTGGGGCCATAGTAGGAGATAGTGAAGGACAGGTGGTAGACCATATCGGGGATCAGGAAAAGGCAAGTCCTGAATCCATTGGAATCAGTATTTGCAATTCCACCATGTCCGATAGAGTGATGAGGGGACAGTGACATGGAGGAGTCACTTCTCACGTGCATCGGGGATCGGGGTATCGAGATTCTTGGTGATGTGAAAATCATCGCGTGAGAAGTTGCGAAACTTTGAAACGCAATGCCAAATTAATTACAAGCCCTTGAGTGGAGGACGGTTGTCGTGCCGCATAGGTGTATCGGCATATCGGGAGTAGGGGATCAACGAAGCAAGTTGTTTTCAACATCAAAAGTGTCGAAATCTCGATGGAAAGATTCTCGATAGGAACAGAAGGCGTTGGCATTTACCCATCGGGTTTCGAGGTATTGTGAAGCATGAGGTGCGCGACCATAGGATTCGCGAAATCGCAAAGTCCGATTTCTTGATCACCAAGGGAGATCATTTGAAGCATTTATGTGGGTAAGGAAAATTCCCGATAGGGAATTAGAAGAAGATCTGAGTTCTTCAGGTTGTGAGTGGAAGAAGGTCCTGAGGAAGCAGACGTGCTCTGAGGAGTGCGACTACCGTCAAGAGAAGTCTAAAGGATTCTCCTAAGGTCTTTCTTATTCTCAAGTTATGTTATAAGCTTGTGATGTTTCCGTAAGGTTGTGGTGTTGTTGTATGCTATGTTATGAAGTTGTGATGTTTCAATGATGTTGTCATGAGGTTGTTGGTGTTTATATGTGGACCCATGTTGACCTAGGATCTCTATGTGGACCTAGTTTGTGAGGCTCATATTTGGATATTTTGGCACATGATTGGCACATGTTTTTATGTGGTTGTTGGGTTTTGTATGTGGACCCATGTAGAACCAGGATCTCTATGTGGACCCAATTTAATTATGATGATGTATAAATGATAGCGAAAGAGACAGTGACAATGACATGTTTATTTTTTTATATACATATTTTATGGTGGAAGGAAGGGGCAAGGAAAGGGTCTCGGAGTCTCCTTCGAGTTGGAACTAGAGAATCTAGGGACTTGTAGCTTCATATAAATCATGGGGTTAGTGCCTCCTTCTAGTTGGAGATAGATAATATTTGAATTCATAGCTTCCTATGAATGTAATCTTGTTATTATATAATAAAATCATTTTGCGGTCTATTTTGACATTAAATTTGTTGTGCATTGTGCATTTATTCTTCTTCTCTTTACTATATATTGGGATGCATTTATTTGATTGAAAAGTTAAATGTTTTGAAAGGTGATAAATTATAATTGATATTGATGTACTCCCCCTCTCAGTATCAACAAATTTTTCACATTTATTAAATCGACCTTATTAACTAATGTCGACCTTTATTAAATGGAAAATGTATTATTCTATCTACGTGAAGGATTAAGGAGGTTAGGTCCAAAACATACCGTCACCCTTGAAAAAGAGTCTTGTACTGAAGGCTTAATATGATGAAAATGTTTTAGAATGGTAGACAACTCCCAGGTGGAACCTTCTGGTGGAGTATCCTTCCATTGAACCAAAAAATCATGGATGGTGCACTGATGGAGACAATGCTCTCGCTTGTCCAATACAACTTGCGGCTGCAACCAAATGGAACCTTATTCATTCAACTCTGGGAGGTTGGTATGGCTGTGGCACTTGGTGCCAATCAATTTCTTCAAGCCTGAGACATGAAAAACAAGATGTAGCTTGGAGTGACTAGGTAAAGCTAATTTATAGGCAACTGGCCCCACACGTTTGAGAATAGAATATAAGGACCATAACATTTTGGGGCAATTTTCTGAAACTATTGGGATTTGAGTGAAATATTCTTGTATGGTTGTAGATGAATAAAAACCTAGTCCCCTTCAGGAAATTTACGTTCAAAATGACCTTGATCTTGCTGTTGCTTCATGCAGTTTTGAGCCATGACCAAATTTTATTTGATATTATGGAGAATGGTCATGTGAACTATAAGATTGTGGTCAACCTCTTGAACCTTGGAGACAACAGGCATGTACATGGGAGAAATGATGGTGGATTTTGTCTATAGACTACTTCAAAAGGAGTTATGTGAGTGGTAGTATGATAAGAGGTTTTGTACCATGATTTAGCTAGGGGTAACCAGTGAAGCCATTGATGTTGTCTATCAAATTCAAAACACCTCAAATATGTTTCCAAACACTTGTTGACCACTTCTATTTGGCCATGATTTTGGGGATGATAGGACGTGATGATATGAAATTAGGTTCCCTCGAGCCTAAATAATTCTTTCTAGAAATTCCTGGTAAAAGTGGTATCATGGTAAAAAATGATAGAATGAGGCATGCCATGTAGTTTGAAGATATTATCCAAAAACAATTGAGCCACTACGGTTATTGTGAATGGTTGTTGAAGAGAACATAAATGAGCATATCTGGAAAGACAATCCACTACCACCATTATGATGAACTTATTTCCTAATTCGGGGAATCCAACAATTAAATCCATAGAAATATCCATCCAAATAGTAGGTTGAAGCGAAAGAAATTGGAGTTTACCATGAGGTTTATAGTCTCTCCCTTATTGTGTTGACATGTATCACATTCAGCCACAAAGGTGTGGATGTACTATTTCATACTATCCTAGAATAAATATAATTTGACAAGTTCATAAGTTTTGGTAAAATCTGAATGACTAGTTGTAGTTGAAGCATGAAACTCAAAGAACACCTTGGATTTAAGAGATGACTATTTTCTTAAATACAAGCGACCTTTATAGATAAACTCTTCATTATGCCAAGAATACCCTAGAGTAGCTTGGGGATCATGTTAAAGTTTTTGGACTAGGCTAGAAATTTTGGAGTCTTGCAACCAGTCCTGCTGAACATCCTGAAGCCAGTTAATGATAATGAATGAAATGGAAAAGAGGGAACCTTCTTATTCATATTTCCTAGAAAGAGCATCAACAACCACATTTTATTTTCCCTTCTTGGAAAGAATCTCATAATGATATCCAAAAAACTTGGTCACCCATTTTTATTTCTCTAGGGATGAAATTCATTGTTCCAAATAGTACTTAAGTCTTTGATGATCTTTCTAAATTTGGAAGTGTTGTCCCAATAAATAAGGGCACCAAATATCCACAGCATGAAAAATAACGAACATTTACTTTTCATAAATTGGTTGGCCCAAATGTCAGTTTGATAATTGTTTGTTGGTGAAAGCTAAAGCTCATCTTCCTTGCATGACGACTACCATGATTCCTCTCCTTGATGAATCAAATTATGAAACAAAGGTCTTGGTGAAGTCAGGTAGGTCTGGTACAGGATTAGTGCACATAGTGTTTTTCAAGGCTTCAAAGGATTAGTGAGCTGCTAGAGTCCAACTGAAAGAATTCTTTTTAAGGAGAGTTGTGGAAGGGGCTACAATTTTTCCATAATTATGAACAAATTTGTGATAATATCATGTTAAACCTAGGAAACCATGAACAATTCTAAGATTTTTAGGGAGAGGCTAATTTAGCATAGATTCAATTTTCTTAGGATCCACCCTTACACCATCCTTGCCAACAATATGGCCCAAGTACTCAAATTCAGAGAAACCAAAAGAACATTTATACTATTTTAGGAAAATTCTATGCTCGAAGAGGAGATGGAGAAATTGATATACATGGGTGAGATGTGATAGCCACATTTTTCTCTAGATGAGAATATCATCAGAGAAAAATAACACAAAGTGATGGAGGAAAGGATGAAAGACATGATTCATGAGACTTTGAAAAGTGGAGGGGGGATTAGAGAGACCAAAGGGTATGACCAAGAACTCATTGTGTCCCTTAAGAGTGTGAAATGTAGAATTGGGAATGTCTTCATCCTTCATACATATCTGGTGGTAGCCAGAAGGAAGGTCAACTTTGGTAAAATATTGATCCCTAGTAAGTTCATCCAGAAGGTCATCTATTATGGGAATGGGAAATTTTTCCTTGATGGTAAGTTTGTTGAGGGAATGAAAATCATGACAAATGCGCCAAGTTTGGGGTGTATTGGGGGTGTTTCAACTGCTTGAATGGAATGGAGTTGGGAAATGATGCTAGAATGAACCTTTTAGAGTACTTAACTTTTCCATGCAATGGGAGTTGAGTAACTTTTCCATTCAATGGGATTTGATGATCTCAGAGAACCTATTGTAATGCCTTGGAGTTTATATTTTTGGTTGTCATGTTAGAATTTCATGGTTAAATCCTTAAAATCCATGGTTATGGGGCCAAGAGTGCATAAGCATTCAACACCAAACACATTATCACAACCATGCATGTCATTAGAAAACATGTGATATTTGTGGTTACACTCACCAATTTGTAGGAATCCATTTGCACAATGCCCCCCACATTTCATGGAATCGCCATTGAAAATCATGATTTCAAAATTGTTGACATCAAAGATATAGCAATTGATTTCTTTGGCAAGAGTGTGATGAATGAAATTATGAGTTCTTCGACTATTAACTAGGATGATGACTTTTCGGTTCTTAATGTAAGCAATCAATTTGAGGGTTTGGGGAGCAGAAAATCTACTAAGAGAATTCAATGTAGTCAATGGTTCAACTTCAGGAGGATTAGAGGGAAGCATAAGATCATCTTTTTGGGGTAGCATTGATTTAGGTGAAACCTCATCATTTTCATCTAAAACATCCTCTAAAATGGCCATAAAATGTTTATGTTCTTTACACGTGTTCTTTGGAAAGTATTTATCATCATAGTTATAGAAAATATCGTTGAGTTGAAATTAAACCATTTCCACACGTGTTAATTTTTGGAGCTTCATAGGAGTGGCTTGAAGGGAAGGGATGGTGGGTTTAGGGTGGGGAACAAAAGAATTATTTTTTCTCTAGGCCAATATGATCTATTGTGCCTCCTTGGCACCTTCAGTTTCTTCCAACAAAGTCTACGGGAGATCCATTATGATGTGGGATCATATTTCATCCTTCAGACAACTGATAAACAATTCCCAAAAGAAATCCTTTGTCATGCCCTTCATTGGAAAAGCCAAGTGCTCAAAGGAAATAATAAAATGTTCCATTGTTCTAAACTATTTCAACTTAGTCATATATCCTAAATGGTGGGTATCCATGTCAGAGAATTCATACAACCTGGTAACAAATTGTGATCAAGAAACATACCCTTAATGTGCATTTATACACCATTGCCATCATTTCCACTATTCTCGATCCAAAAAAATAATTTTTTAATGAAGTTTGGTCAACTCATCAGTAATTCCATCTAGGGATAAGTAGTGTTTCATATGAGTGACCCAGGTTGTTGGATCTAAGCCATTAAATTTGTTCACCTCAACTCTATAAAGATGAGGGTCATAAGGTAGGGAGTTGGAATGAGACTACAGAGGCTGGTTGGAGTCAACACCTTCAGTATAGAGAGGTAGGTCCAAGGAGGAATGATCCTATAATTGTTTCATGAATTGTTTGAGGGTGGAATTGAATTCATCATTGTGGCTACCTAGTTGTTCCTCGATGTATTCCATTTTGGCATGAATGGAAATAATTCAATTATTCACTTGGGCCTGAAGGTAAATAAGGTCATTATTCAATTTTTGATTGGTTTATTCTTGGAGAGTGGGAGCCATGAGTGGATGAGGGGTGGGTCCACAGATAAAAAATTAGATAAGTGATATATACCACTATGATCAAGGAAACAAGAGGAAACCAATGGGATAAGTGGGAAACAAGGGTGTCAGGAAGGGTATGGGTCCATGAGGTATAAATAAAGGTTAAAAATGATAGGGATCACAATAATCATGGTGAAAATGGGGACCCAATGAGATAGGTCTCAAATAAGGGTGCGTGAAGGACCTACATATTTTTCATTTTTACTCCTACAAAGTTATACTCCAACGTGAATAATAATGCAATCTCGATGTCCCCAAATTTTTAACAGAAACAAATGTGTATTAATTTTGCAGACGAGATGTATCAGTCAAGGTTGCGTAGTTTAATGTCCATGATCCAGAACCCTTTGTAATTGAACATATAGGCTGGTGAGTCAGTGGAACCAAGTGTAAATGTAATTTGCATTTAGGATAGTGAGTTGTTAGCACCTAGCTTTTGTATTGCACACATCACAGTAGTGCACAGAGAAATGTTCTCAAAGACAAGGTGCACACATTTTATGTGTTACACGCACCTGCGTAAGTCTCCACATTGCACTATGTTCCATGCACTTGGGTGACTGTGTGGTAATGACTAGAAATGCACAAAGAAAATTTACATATATGACTATATATGTTTTAAGGCTAGAGAGCCCGTGTGATTATGAGGGTAGTGATCTTGGACGTAGATAGCTTAGTGTGCATATCCATGTAAATATATTCATGATTAATAATATAATATTTCATCACTGTGCGTAGATACAATAAGATGAAATGAGATGGGGGGATGACTCCACTAAAAAAGGGAAACGGGGGGGAATATTTTAATAATATTTACAAAGAGTGTAACGTGGATATGTTTTTATCCTAAGTTCCCAAGGGTAAGGAGAGGATCACCAAGTGGCTTAAAGATACTTCTAAAGATGAAAAATGTCAAGTGGAAGGAATGCAATATATATTTCTATCATTAGTGTATTTTGGGTATAATTGAATTATTTTTCATGTTTCAGGATCTTGTGAGTAGAAGGGGGTTGGACTGTATGGGAAAATATGATTGTTACCTTATCTGCATAGAGAAGCTTGTAAGGAGTTGTGGTTTTGTAATTTGAGTTTACTGTCAAGGAGACAAGATGAAAAACCCTGAGAAGCCTCTCTCGGAGAGATATTGGCTTTTGTGAAGTTGTTGTTAGACTTAGGATCATACTCTCCAGGTGAGAGTATTGCAAAGAATTTTTCCCTACTGCATTGAGAATTAGTCGTAGGGTTTGGAGACTTTATGCTCAGAATGTTGTTGGTCACCTTGGGAAGGGAAGTGGGGAATCTGAAAGAGCATTAAAAAGAGAAGGGGAATACTTCATTGGGTATGATAGGTGTGTGGGAAATGAGGGACTATGGGATATTTTTAATAATGGGCATCTAGAACTGAGCAATTATTTTGTGATTCAGACCATAGTGTGTCACTAGAAGTATTTTTACCTTGTGGATTCGATCCGCAGCTTGGGGGTGACCTGTTGTTGAAATATTTGAGAAAAAACATCTATGGTTGTTAAGAAAGTTTGAGTCAAGGCCATAGTTGGTAACTTTCATAAAGGATAAGTGTTTTTTATGTACTTGTCTTGTTTACTATGTCCTTATTTGTCTGCGTTTGAGATGGGTTAATTCTTATATGGGTTGTTCTATATAATTTTTTATTTTTGTTCTGTTTAGTGTTGCTTGCACATGTAATTATGGTACCTATAGCATTTATCTATTGTTGTGCATAGGTATATCAATTGATGATAGCCTTGTTTGATAAGTTAATCTTTTGAATTGGTTAATACTCTTCAAAGAGGATTGAGTGGTTGACTACGTAGGTTTGTATCATGTGTGCATCAAGAGGTTGGAATTTCTGTGTGTTTTAAAGGAAACATACCCCGCGCAATGTAAAATCAGACATGGCGCATAATGCCTAGATGGATGTGTGCATAGTTATGTTGTGTGATAAACATGTTGGTGTGTGCAGTTAATGTTGAATGACTTTCATTGCTTAAGGTTGTACTGAAAAGAGAATGTTTCTTCCACTGTTATAAGTTGTGTGGTGTGACTCAAGGTTGGGTTGAGTGTGTTACTTCAAGTGATATTGCACGGACTTTTGTTATATTATAATATGTGTAGAAAAACTTCATATTACATTACTCAATAGTGTTATGGGGAATTACAATTTTGTTGACTAGGAGCTATAGAAGTTGAGGTTGTGTGATGGTGCCTAGCATGGGGTGGTTGGGGACATTACATTATGGTATAAGAGATATTGGTTCAACATTGTATTTTTATGGGCCATAGACTAGCACGAATAGATTTGTGAACAAAAAATTGGTGTCACCTAGTGCATATTTTAGTTTGCGTAGAAAACCATTGGTGCATAGTATAGAGTTGTGATGCGCACAAAGATAGTGTTGGGTATGTGTTATATTATTTGCATGTGTGTGTGTGGGCACATCAGATATGACAACTACGTCTGACGATCCCTACGGTATTTATTTTTGTGTCGTGTGCACCGGGCACTTTCCTGGTGGGGTCCCAAGGGGGGTAGGTATCCCCCCCTGATTACACGTAGCATTCGGCAATGGGTGGTAACCTGGGGCTACGCCCCAAATTCTTTTTGGGGGGCGGTTTTTGCTATTTTTAGTGGTTTTGTAAATTAATCTCGGAATAAGGGATTAGGTTTTTGGCATCTATGGAATACCTAAAACCATTGTATATATATTTTATGGTGAATGGTGAAATTGGATATAATGAATATAAGAAATTTTTTCCCAGTTGAGGGTTTCCAGTATAAAATCTATGTGTACTTTATGTATGAACCATTGATTAAATTGTGTTTTTCTTAAGAATCTATATGCATTTCTTTAATTCACAAGTTTAAAACTTACATGTGGTATCAGATCTAGTTTTTGGCTTCAGAGGGACGCCTTTGTTGTTGAAGGTTTGACTTGGTCTTGATAGATTAAGTTTATCTTGGGTTTGTGATAAACGTGGGTTTAGTGGGAGATTTTGCAATGGAGATTCGAGTATAGAAAGAGGAATGACAATCTCGTCTAGAATCGAGATAGAGAAGTTCAACGATAAAACATTTGAGCTATGGAAGCTCAAGACGGAGGACCTTCTTGTATACAAAGAACAATGAATCACTATGGATCCTAGTACATTGCCTATTGGTACACCATCTACTATCAAATAGGCTACTGGTACACAACCTACTAGTACACAAACTAATAGTACACCAGCTACTGGTTTGTCGAAGGAAGATTGGGAGAAGTTGGACAGAAGAGAAAGGAGTACTATTCGACTCTGTCTAGCAGATTTAGTTTTGTTGAATGTCTCGGGAGAATCTACAACCAAGGAACTATGGGATAAGTTAGGGAATTTTTATCAATCAAAGTCCTTGGTAAACAAGTTGTTTCTCTGAAAGGAGTTGTATCATCTTAGGATGGAAGATGGAGATTCTATGACAGAACATCTAAATTCCTTTAATACATTAGTAAGTCAACTTGGCTCTGTTAATATTACAATTGTTGTGGAAGATAAGTGTATTACTTTGTTATGTTCTTTGCCAAACTCTTGGTATAATCTAGTTGTAGCAATAGGTAGTACCACTCAATCTACATTGAAGTATGCGTATGTAGTTTCATCCTTGTTATCTGAACTGATGAGGTGAAAAAGCATGGATGGTCACAACACAAATGTTTATTTATCCAATACAGGAAACCTGGTAAGCCTTCTGGGTTGAGATCTAAATCTATAGGTAGATCTAAGTCTCCAGGAAAATCTTTGAGGAAATGTTGGAAGTGTGGTAAAGCAGGGCATTATAAGAAGGTTTGCAAGTCTAAGAAGGTTGAAAAACCAAAGGGATCTGATAGTACCTCTTTCACAGAGGCGAAAACCTCCAGCAAAGAAGGAGGTGATGTTTACCTGGCATCTACAAGTACACATGTGGAACGTGATGTATGGTTGATTGAATCAGGTGCGTCAAACCATATGACTCCTCATAGGGAGTGGTTCTCTGAATATGAAAAATATGATTGTGGTGATGTATTCCTAGGAGATGACTCGACAACAAAAATCTTGGGACATGGAAGAGTTAAGTTGTTGTTAAAATATAGAAGGATTAGAACTCTCCATGGGCTTATGCACATTCCAAAACTAGCCAGGAGCTTAATATCTGTAAGCAAGATGGAATATGCACGAGTGGATACTATATTTGGAAAGGGAACTTGCAAGATGGTATGAGGAGAAATGGTCTTGATGAGGGGAGTTTGGTGTGGAACTTTGTATAAGTTGTTGGGAAGCACTTATACTAACGAGTTTAACAGTTTTGTTGTCGCTGAGCAAAGAAATGAAGGATATAAGAACAATATTGTCCTAGAAAAGAAGACCATGCTGTGGCATCAAAGACTGGGGCATATTGGAGAAAAGGGCCTGTAAATACTACATGATAAAGGTATGGTTGAAGGTATGTATAATTTAACAATGGATTTTGATTTATGTGAACATTTCATATATGGTAAACATAATTGAGTAAGATTCCCATCTGGTGCTACAAGAGCAAAGGGGATCTTAGAGTTGATACACAATGATGTGTTTGGAGTTGTTCCTGTTCGATCCCTAGCTAAATCTGTGTATTATGTTTCATTCAGAGATAATTTTTCAAGGAACACATGGTTTTATTTTCTTAGAAAGAAATCTAAGACAATAAAGGTATTGAGAATAGATAATGGTGGAGAATTCTGTGGAAATGAATTCGAAGAATTCTGTAAGAAGTGTAGTATATCAAGGAAGAAGACTACTCCATACACTCCTTAGCAGAATGGAGTTCCAAAAAAGATGAACAAGACACTAATGGAAAGAGCAACGAGCATGCTCAACGGTGTTGGGTTAGGACAAGAATTCTGG